>JAZBGZ010000233.1:4292-32345 GCA_037414795.1 Stenodera caucasica | reverse complement strand
AGAGAGAACGAGGGGATTTATATACCAAGTAATAGACCAACTATGACATAGCGATATCGATGAAGATGAAGAATATAATAAATTCCATTTTAGTCGCATCGAATCACGTAACTAATTAAGTCCAAGTTGCATATATGTTGGTTGTTGTTGTTGTTATATTATCGATGTAATTAGACACGCGCTCTAACTGTTATTAAATGTGTCTCGCCGACAATTTTATTGAAAGATCGATAATTTTGCGATCTAGAAAATACCAAATCGGCACCCCTCTAAAGAAAATAATAATTGACATTATTATTGGCGAAATTTTTGTTATTATTAACATGATTAAATACGAAACTTTTTTATCAATATTTGTTGGTAACGAAATTGAGACAAAATTTTCAACAAAAACGAACCCAAAAAAAAAAAAAAACACAACGGTGATCTGCATGAAAAGATAGTATTATTTGTGCTGCCATCGGCGACTTGTGTGGTATATACAACTTATACAAAAACACCACCAACCTTGGTATTGTACGCGATTGCCTCGAAGCAATTAATTATCATTGAGAGTCAATCCTTCTCTCTTTCGTTCTCCTTCTATATCTTTTGCCTGTTTTTAAAAATTCAGTCTATCTCAATCTTCTGTTAATAATTTTATGGTTTTGTGATACTGGTAAAATTTCCTATCTATATAGACAACAATCACACTACTGGTACCTACTCTTCATTATTATCATTATTATTATTTCTTTTAAATATAAGCAAAAAACGGATGATGACTGATGATGAGGAAATCGGATTATTATGGAAGATTTTCGAAATTTTGTTTGTATTAGCAAAAAAAAACTAATAATAGAATCTAATGAATCATTTCAAGTCAATGATCTCAATCCAACATTGAGAGAAAACAAAAAATAAAGCAAAGTCTACCTTGATCTTGATGGTAAAGTTTCCCTCGACATTTATTGGATTTTCAATTTAAATCATCAATTTTGTTAATATTTAATTACTAAGTTTGTCGTAATAAAGCTCGGTTTAAATCCTATTGTCGCCATATCAGTACGAAATAATAATCTCCATATACAGATTAGGGAGTTTTATTAAACTCAAGTTCTCTCATTGTTCAATAATATTCAATAATTTTTTTTCAATGTTTTAAATAAAGATCCGCTGGCTATATATACTATATTTTAATGTGGTTGAAATAAACGACGGTGTTCCTTTCGTCTAATAACAAAACATCCAGATAAACGGACAAACCGCTTAGTATATATCTGCTTATATTCGCTTTCACCCCGAGTTAAATAAGAATCGAGTGAAAAAGAGAGAGAGAGAGAGAGAAACACATGGGGCTAGAAACGTTTACTCTGTCTGTATATATGTAGGATAGGAGTTAATTTAACTCCACAGAAATGCTATTATCCCGGACAGGGATTCTAGCCGTCGGCTATTTAGCACGATGTTATCTTTACTGTTGCAATTTCTCGCCTCGTTGTGTTGTTGTCACTTGTGTCATTCGAATTGTTAGGTCTCCGACTACCACTACTACCCATTTATATAAAGTTAAAATCCTTTCCAGACTTAATCCTTTTGAATGTACTATTATGGTTTTAATTAAGAAGTTCTGTTAAGGAATAATATAAGAGATAGAGAACGAAAACAAATAGGCGAAATCAGAACTACATTGAATATAACTAATTATTTTTTTCTATATGTATAATTGAAACTTGTTAACCTCTACTACACTAACATACATTTACTAACTATCTAACGTATATGATCCATAATAATCAAGGGATGATTAAAGTTAATTCAATAGGAATCCTTCCTTTGGTCGAACAATAGGGTAAAAGGGTTTTGTATATGTATCGGTAATGGGTCCCAAGACGGTGATGGAAGTAAGAGAATGAGACTTTGGTTAAACTAAAGTAAGAGACTTGGACAAAAGTCCAGTCCCTTGGCGGATATGTTTATGTGTGTGGACAAGAGGAAGCCAATACATAAACATCTATACACAATATTAACTAATTACCTATTCATTACGGATTAAAGTGGCAAGTTGGTCGTGAATTATTCCTTTACTCCGGAGGCCATATTCCGGATGTTAGGTAAGACGCAGAAGCTCACCGGAAGTATATCTAATGGATGCCCAACTTGAATAGATAGATAGTTATACATATAACTACACATTACTAAATCCATCCACTACTATAGAAAACACCTTATTAAGATAGATTAATTTATGATTATAACATCGAATACTCCTCAAATTAATATGAAATTTTTGTATTCCATAAAAAATCGAATATCAAATAGATTTAAGTGAGAAACAATCAAAACATTCATCTCTCTTGAATTGTATCACAACCCTAAAAACACCAGAGGGTGAAACGATTTAAATTCAGATATCATTGTCGCTTTACAAAATCATCAAAATGAAATTTCTATGACGACAAAGTGAAGTCTTTAACTAAACATTAAATAAGTGAATTTGTAAAACATAGAAATAAAAGACATTCATCCCCTTTTCTTATTTTCAATTCTAATTTAATTATAACAGAAATTTAACAAACAATAATTTATGTTGTTTTAGTGAAATTTTAAATAGAAAAAAATGTTGTTATTTATTTTTACAGAATCGTTAGCTCAAGAACTTGAATTGGAAAGGAAATCTCGTCAGCAACAAGTTGAAAGGGATGTTAAATCGCCCCTACAGGACCGTAGTGGCTATTATAAAAACTCTGTACTGTTCACCAGTACAGCAACATAAATATTCGTAAATTTTTAATTTTAATTTCAAATGTATGAATCTTGAACAAAAAAAAAGAAAATAGTAGTAGATAATAATAAATAAATGAATAAATAAATAAATATATAGCTTGAATTGTAGCGACTTATTTTGTAAATAAACAAAATACGTCCATATTTATCTCGGGCATATCAAAAATTTATGTTAGACGAGTACTTAATTAGATAAATTTTTTCTAAGACTGATTTTCGGGCATAATTTGTTTTAAAGATTTTCCAACATTTGCTCAGATTTTTTCACAAAACTACACCATATTGTAAATAATACTTTTCTATTTCAACAATATCAATTCATGTTTCATAGAAATAAACCAAAAATTTTAGAAAACTACATTTCTAAATAATCATTATGAATAAGAAAACAACGTAAATATTTTTACCATTTGAATAAACAAAAACGACAAATAATACGCACATTTGTTTGAACAATAGCGGAATAAAATATGCTTTCGATTATTTCTATAATATTTTTGCACAATATTTCTGACAAAGTATACGCCTTTTGGACAATCATAATGTCAGAAAATTCTTAGGAAAGAAAATCTATCAAATAAGTTAGATATTAGATTAATTCTATCGAAATTCATTTCAATATATTGATGATATAATAAAATAGTAGCATTCATTTCTTATTCAATTTTAATAATAAAATATTAAGTAGGTTAGTTTGTAAAACCGTTCATGTTATAGCTGATTATGTAAGGGTTAGTATGTATGTAATTTATTGTATATAAATAAATGTATGTGTGTGCCTTGTAGAAAATAAACAAAAAAAATTATATCCTAGCTGTGTATCTTGTTTTATTTATGTTGTGTTAAATCGTCCTTTCAATGAGTAATGAATCTTAATTTTCAAAATAAACACCCCGATTCAATTTGATCAAATTCTCCATACAAATATAAGATTTACATTTTTTGATTAAAGAAAATTAAAAACACCCTTAAATTCGTTTGATCCATTTCTCGTTTGAGCTTTTATCGTATCGTATCCATAACAGTTTCCTTTTCCTTCATTCTCTCTCTATCTTCCTCTACTACTAATTTAGCTTTTATTTGATATAATTTTATTTTTATTTTAATTTTTTAAAAAATAAATAAAAAGAGATAGTTAGAGAAGCTTCATCAATTCTCAGTGAATTGTATCAAAACATATTCCCGTTGAAGCTTAAAGAATAAATCACGAAAAATACGAATACAGATAGAAAGAGAGAGAGAAAAAGAGAGGAATCCATTACCAGCCTGAATTAACGTCATCTTGAAAAGAATTAAACGAATGGAATTAATTATAAGATTGATGGATTTCTCGAATATCTGTGGTGTTTTCAAGATTTCGACTTAATCACCCCCACTCTATTCGGTCTCTTTTTTTTCTCATTTTCTAAATTTTATTATATTATATATTTTTATCATCAATGCAAAAAGGGCGATAGAGGAGAGAGGGTAAAAAATAAAATAAAACGTACACATAGAAAGCCCACCACAAAATTTTTAATCAATAATTCTGTACCTAAAACAAACTCCTGAATTAAAATTTTCGTACAACTATGAAAGGGAAGGACCTTTTTTTTAACCTTCTATAAACGTATGTATAGGCTTTAGTATTAGTAGTAGTAGTATCTCTCTCATATAGGAATAATTAAAAAAATTCTTTTTGCTATGGAGAGTGAATCCACGATGATGTTCGTGGATCGATATAGCCACAGAATGTCTGAATTCATGATTGAAATTTAACGAAACGAAATATCAAATAACGATGTCCAGTTGGAAATTTTTCCATGTAATGGAATTTGGTACTGGAGATTACGAATTCCGAAGGGGGGAAATCGATGATATTATTCTATCAATATGTAGAAAATACAATTTAGATTTTTATTATACATCAAAATGATGAAAATTATAAAATCTATAAAATAGATATAATAATAATAATGATTGTTTTTGCAGTATTCTTGATTCTTCTGATATAAAATATAAACGATAAGTTTTCAAAACCGAAAATATAATATCTAAATTTGGTTGATTAACGTCAGGCTGGAGCAGACTGATAATGAATGCTAAAAGAAGTATCTATTAAAACTTTGAGTACAATGGCGGGGCCCACAAAGGGCCGACTCCTATTGTAAAGCATCAATACGAGCGGTACACATCACCTCAATTAAAATGTAATAAGAATCTCCTCTTAGGTATAAAACTCATTAACACTGCGCAAAAAGGGGCGCCCCTTTCTCTCTCGATAAATTAAAATTACTTCGAAAAGTTTCTATTTTAGTAATTTTGCTCTTTTTTTGCAACAATTTTAGTTTGTATATATTTATAGACATCTTTGTTTTCATAGAAGAGACTTGATGGAAATTCAACAATATTTTATCAAGAAAGGTACCTTTAAAAACTAGTCATATTTTAAAAGATTTAATACTAATGATGAATGTTGTCATCAGGATACAAAAACCGAAAATTGTCGTTAATTAACAAAGTTTTGCGAACAAAGTTCGTCTTTTATTAATATTTAACCGTCATTACGTTCGTTCTATAAATATTCAAAAAGGGTAAATTGGTGAAAATCTACCTCTTATTATTACCGTTGAAAATTTATACAGTTAATCAAAGAAAAATATTAAGAAAATGGCCAAAATAAATTACAATTAAGTGTACGAAATGGAATAAGTTGATTCATCCCCTTATTTGCCAACAGCATTCGTATTTATCGGGTATATAAATAAAAAAAATAATACCCCTATTATAAATGATGATTGGTGGTTGTGTAATGATATTGGTGGTTGTGGAAATTGGAGTGAAAAAGAAAACGATATTCACCAACATCATCATCATCATCAGAGTGTAAAGAAATATAAATGAATGATTTTTTTTTCGTTGTTGTTGTTGTTGTAGCCTAGGGGTTAAATTCGTTGTTTCCGGTCCGGAAAAATCATGAATATGTTTCATCTTTTATTGGCCATTTATATCCAAATTTTGTAAGCACAATATATAACATTTGAATATTGACGAATAGAGAAATCGTTTAAAAACGAGAACCACGATAAGGGGAGAATAATGTATAAGTACATTTTACCCCTATATAAATATTTGCATTTTAATAGTTTCAACTTGGTGGAATTGGAGATTTTCACTTTGTTCTCTTAATATATACTGTAAGTGTGTATTTGAATGAAAATACTTGTATTTGACAGGTCTCTCATTGGCTTTAAATTCTTACAATCTATTTATTGTTAAGTCATTTGTCGAATTTTCTAATAAATTATGAAATTTAAATAAAATAAACATTTTTCTTCACCAACTAACTATCCGGACCAACGAACCAATCACAACAATCATCTTTTTGAGAACGTTTAAGCTTCAGAGAATCTTGTTATACTATGAAAACGACGACATCAGAATAAATCGGTTGCCAATAGCGTCACACACACACATTTGAATAGCAATTTAGTATTTCAAATCGTCTAAGGGGTGTCATAGGGGGTGGGTGTAATATTGAGAAAGAGAGACAGAATGAAATTCTAATCAGCTTTTACGACAGCATTTTTATAATAACAGTGCTGTCTGTATGCTCTTTCTGTGCCCTGTTCCTATAACAGAATTGCCTCCAGTCATTTATACAGCAATTTAGATAGCTTTCCGAACGATAATTTAGTGAGAGTAAAAGAGAAACGGCGACACCACGATATTCCAAATTTTTTCCCTAATTCTATTTCTTTATAAAACAAAACAACAAATTATTGTTTATTTCGATCAGATTTTCGTCAATGTAAACATATTTAAATACTCTCCTCCTCACATCCATCCATCCATCCACACAACCCAAAAAACGTCAAGTCAGTATTACGAATGAATAAAATAGCTCACCCTGCGCGCATATGCTAAATCTCTAATATATACTTGGAAAGAAATTTGCATGCAAATCTGTCACACGCTAAGCCAAAATCGGTATGGAAAACTTCTATCACTGATCGTCTGAATAATAATGTATTCAAAAAAAAAAAAAAGAAACTAAATCATAGGCGAGCTTTCTAATATTATTACAACAGTGAAGCAGAAGGAGCAAATCACGGTGTTTTCAAATACAAAAATCAAGCAGGATTTTTTCACCATAAAAAATCGTTGACGTACTTCAATGTTTCCCTTCTTCTATTGAATTAATTCTCCCATCGAAACTGGATGTTTTATTTTTTTTTCAACCATTAGAAACAGATTCAAATCTGGTTCCATTAGTGTCTCTATTTTCTCATATACAGATAGTGGAGTCCGTTAAAATGAAAATATGGTAATTGCTTGTTGTATTATTGTTGAAATGATCCCCTATATTTATATATAAAAAATCATCGCAAATTATAAGAGGATACTTATAAAGATTCCAGTGGCTCTATTGTTTGATATTCGGCTAATTGATTTAGGTAGGCTTCCAGTACAGGATTTAGTGTAACTCCTCGGTCTGTATATTGTATTTATATCAGGAGTATAGGGTGCGGCGCCCCGTCAACAACAATGCTCACTTATTGCGAAACCGTGACCAAGCAGAATTTAAACTTTTTACCCGAATAGAAAACGTTGTAATTCAATGATATAATTGTCCGTTCGTGTAAATAAAAAAAAAAAAAGAAGAATTGTTATATATCTATGTATATAATATATCGTTACGGAAAATAACAATAGAAAATACAAAGTCATGATAGCTACTGTTTTCCTCCCTTCTTATTTGATTCTAAAAAAACGTCACAATATGATTTTATAGAATTTATAAAGAAGTGATACAAGTAGTGGTTTTTTTGAGTTTGATCGTTTTAAAAGTTTATTGTTTATTTATTTTCTTTTTTTACCGCAAACGTGTGCCCGAACAATAAAAAGTAACAGCTATGAAATCGTTGTAGCTTTTGAAATTTTTTCTCAAATCGTCCCCTTTATATGTTTATAGTTGGCGAATTTTTCCTATTCTCTCTCTCTCTATCCCTATTTCTTCATATTCTCTAAGATTATAAATACAAATAACAAATAACATTGTTTCGATCTCAAAGAGAGCGACTCCGCTCAAGCGGCAGACTTTTATAAAAGTTATGAAAACGCTCATGAAATGCTATTGAATTGGCATTCCATTCTCAAATATGATGATGCTACTTCAGTTTTCATATCATTTCTCTTTTTTTATAAAAGAAAAAATAAAATTCAACGAAAAAATCTACATATAGTAACCGATAGAATCGAAACTAGCTGAATCAAAACGGATTAGTAATATTTTGTATGTAATAGAGAGGGTTTTGATTATTTCAAGGGGTACGATAATTGCCCTTTTCTGCCATCAATACTTGTCGCAATCAACTGAAAATGAATGATTGTGATCCCTACGGTTTTTTCTCTTTTTATTTTTAATTTTTTTTGTATGAAATGTTTTTATAGCGAACTTGTGTGCCAGTCAAGGATTAATCATATGCAAATCTAGATTCGATTTTCAAAACGGATAAAAAAATACAACATAAAAGCTCATTATTTAAACTATGCAATAGAGAGAATACACATAGATAATTAAACTTCCTGTAATGATCCATTTGAATTTTGTTGATTTACTTTATCATTCATATAGGCGTTATTATTTTATTTTAATTACGGATAATTGTAATTATAAATCAAGTTAGCCATGATATAATGCTAATAATTAATTTTCATTGACTAGTCGCCTATAATCCGTGACGTCACAATTTGCCGACAACGCAATTAATTCATTTGGTGAAAACTAAATTTATAAATAAATTTATCGAATTATATGAAACTCCACGGAAATATTAACAATTATTAACAATAAACAAATAATTATAGATCGAAAATAAAAATAAACTCACTTTGACGAGATTTTTCGCGAATTTGAAACTCCAGATCCGACTCCACACCAATTTCACTTAACAAATATTAAAATTTATTTAATTTTCACTTATTTAATCATATTTTAACACAATTATTTTATAATTTATTGTTAATTATTATATTTAGAGAAATTGCGACGCACTTTCACCACCATTGTTATTTTTTTACAGCGCCCCCTTCAGCAATAGGAAAAATGTAAAATCATAGATAATTTGATGAATTTATTCCAGAAGTTTTATTTAATGAATGATTAAGCTACGTTCACATTATAGATACGTTTTTTTTCATATGTTTTTTGATTGATTCGAAAACTTGCAAAATAATATAATTAAACGAGTTGTATTTTACGTTTATTCACAAAATATGGTAATTATTAGGAAGTAATTAATTATAAAACAATGGATATAAAAAGTAAACGACCGCAAAATACTGGCTAATTATCCAAATCTCGAACAAAAAACAACTGAAGATCTTGTAGATAATTTAATAATAATTATAATAATAATTGTTTCATCTACGTGAATTATGAACGTCGAGACTTTGGTTTTTTTTTGGTTTTCCGAAGCAAAAGTGAAGCAAATTTTCCGTGACAAGATTGATTCAGACGGTGGTTTTTCATATGGATTGATCTAAATAAATAATGGTGGGGCTCTGATGAAAATTTGCTGTGCTCATTCGATTCGGCGGCACGTCTGGAAATTGAAAATCAAAAAAATATATTACACATATATTGCTCTATACATAAGAGAATTTCATAAACTCCAACACAGAAAGAATCCATCCATCTCAACTTAGTCCCAGTGGATTCCGACAGGAAATAGGACGAGTATCGATAACTGGATTGCAGACAATAAAGAAACAATAGAGATAAGCATTGAAGACAGCTGACAGGCGATGAAAGATTGGCTATAGCGCTATTTTATATACATATATATACCTATTATATATAAAAAAAAAATTAGGAGAAAACTGACCAAACTTTATAGTGTCTAATAATATTTCGGAGCTCGTTTTGGCGAGTGCTTCACGCCCCCTCAACTATAACGGAGAAGAAGAAAAAAACCAACAGACTAGCATCATCCAAAATTGACAATGTTTGAGTGTAAAATTCCGTCATGATTTGGCTTAAAAATATTTTTTTCCCTCAACTCCTTCGGATGTTGTTGCTTTGTTCGCTCGTGCGTCTCAGACTGCTCGTGTCGATTGTCAATTACTAACACTCAATTTTTTTTTTCGCTTTACTAGATATGCCGACTTTGATGATTTGACTTAATTGCATTGCGAAAATAATATTAATTATAATTAAAAAAAGGTCAATTCGATTGGACTGTAACGGATTAGAATGGGGAATTTTACGCTCAATAACAAGAAGATAATGATCCAAATCGAATTTGGACAATAATTTGAGGAATTATTGTAGGGTGAGTTTGTTGGGAACACGACCGCGCAATTTTCGCGTTTTACTGTTCAGTTGTGAAAAATGACGGAAATAATAACAACGACAGTTGTCGACAATAGTAGGATTGTGACAAGACTGTTACATGATTAATTGATTTTTCCACATCTATTTGAGAAAAATGCAATGTGGGGTAAAAATTAAAACAAACGAATGTGGAATTTCAATGTAATAAAGTAATAACATCTATAGAATTAAGACGAATTCCGTAACAACAGTGATATAAGATAAATGAAAAATTATTTATTGTTTGTAATTATAACAAAACCACAAAAACAGTAAATTATTTTAGGGAACAGTGTTAATTGCTATCGAGTATAATACATAAAGGGCATAGAGAAAAGGGTGGCCTATTACACTACTACTAGTCAGCTACTATTTCATTAGAACACATAAATAACCCTAAAGGGATATGTGTCGCTGTTAAATCCCTTTATATTGCTGGAAAGTGTGAAAATATATTATTATTATCATTATTATTATTATTATTATCATTACTATTATTATAATTAAATGTTAAATAAACAACCGACAAACATGTCAACTGCGATTTATTTCAATAATAATGTTCGATTAAGTTGAATTAATTGATATGGAAATAACTGAAAGCAATCAACAGTGAATTTCGAGAAAACAACAAAACTGTTGATTCGAACATGTAGAAAACCGATCGAATAATCTGAAATATATGGTTGGAAGGGAAATTTTAGAAGCTCAGAGACAATCTTTCGGTTCGGTGCCTATGGCGATTACGCGTCTATGACTCCAATATGCCAATCTAGATTGTTTTTTTCTGTTTTAAATTGGTGGTCCAAAAACAAATGAATTAATCTACAACAACTGTCTTGATGTATATACAACATCTAGTTATTGTTGAGTAATTATTAATCGATTAGTGAAGTAAATCCTCTAGCAAATCCTCGTATTAGTTTCGTTTAGGTAGTAGATATCTAAGAAGTAGAAGATGAGGGTTGTTACGGGAAGTAAAATAGTGATTTGATCCAACAACCACCCTTCAAGTCGGTAGTATAATCCGGAATAGTGGCGAACATCTTTACTATGACCGCAAGTTTAGGATCTACGAACATTGTGCTTAGAAATTAATACCGTCATCAACTTTAAATATACATTGATTGGTGAGTTAAGTTGAATTCAACAGAGTTTTTAGAGGAAATTTCTATGATTTTCATATAGAATATTTATCGTTTTGTGATGGAATGGGCGCCAGAGACACATCACATCAAAGCCAAAACCGCCACCAACAACATGAACGACAACATCAGCTTGCGCTAGATTGCTCTCAATAATTACTATGCAAAATTATTAGCATATTAATTAAAGAAAATGTAATTAAAATTGAGTTGTGTCGAATAGGAACACGATTATCATAACTGAGTTGGGAGCGAGTTCGAAAATATGTCCATACCATTGGAAAAGTGATCAAAAGTGAGACGTAAATTACTAGTGGAACATCTTTTGACGGCCTTCATTTAAATAAAACCACCATCATCAACACTTCGAACGATTTAGTTACCGTTTTTCCATCGACTTTTGCATTTCGTTTACATGTTAATCAGAAATAAAACAATCCGATGTCAATTCGGGGATAATTCATCGACTACGTCTTGATCATCCCCCAAAATCGAATAATTCAACACAAATAAAATAACAGTGAATTGTAAAATTTGATTGCTGTTTTTTCGCCGATTAATGGCAACAAAAAGTAAACGTTGATCTAATTAGGGCGAAGAAATTCGTTTATCAACATTAAAAATTCAAAATAGCGCCAAATTATAGACATTTTAATCAACTCAATTTTTTAACGAGACTTGTAAAATTAATAAAACTACACAATTAATTGTCAGCTAATAACTACAATCCGGTGTTAACGGCAATGTAATTGAATAAATATTCGATTTTAATTTATATACGTACTTAATTTGAGTCAATAGCTTAATCGGGCACGATCTAGATAATAAATGCTGTAATTGCTCATTTTATTGGGTTAATTTCCTGTTGATTATCGGAATTGTAGGCTTGTTATTGGGGAATTGTAATTATTCAAAGTCCATCAATTATCGTCGAATTGGGGAAACTAAAGAAAAGGGTACGAACTCGAACAGAAATTGAAAAATTTTACGTGTCTATTTGAATTTGGCGCGCAAAATCTCTACTGTGGCTACAGCGAACATACGTCAAACTTCCACAGCCGGCTACGCGTTTTATTTATTTTATTTATAAGTCGTTTATGATCATTATTCAGTATTTCAACAGAAATCAAATTGCCAAAATAAAAAATTCAATTTTTGCTTCTTCTTTTGTGATAAATCGTGATAAATGTTGGAGGCAAAGCACAATCGGCTGTGGCTACAGTCACCACTTGCGCGCCAATTTCAAAAGGTTGTAATTTGATTTTGACGCAATACAACGATTTCATTTGTTTTTCTCTTCATATGAGAGATTTTGCTGTCGTCAATTGTATCTCGGAGTTTTTCATCATCAATTAGAATGGTCTTCTGGAAGGGTTATGTTTGACTTGATCTTGTCATGGATTTTATAAAACAGATGGGACAATAATTCAGTATAGATTACAAATTGCAAACTAATGAAATTTACACCGTTATTGATTAATAATTCCATTATTTAATTTCTATCTACAACACCAACAACAAATAATAATATAGATAGGGTTTTGTAATTTCGCATAGAGGTAGTCTATGTGTATGTTGATAACAGGCAACGGATGGGAGCGTATCCTATCTGAATCCAATCGTAGTCAAGATAAAACACATTAACAAATTGTGTCCTAATTAGATTGGGCAGCAATCTGACGTGTTCTCAACTCAACACTGTATATGTTATATAAACTAAAACAGGAACAGCGAACCAATTAGTTTCTCTCGCATCTACAACAAACACCCACTTGGTTCATGTTAGTGTGAAATAGAAGATGGAAATCATCTAACACACAGAAATCTTCCAGCCAGCTAGTAATTTTCAACGTAAATGAAAACTGAAATTGCGGATGCAATTTATGTTGAATTATCAATATAACCCTTTTATAAATCATAATTGAACATTTAAAACAAAAATTTCCTCAACATAAATCATTTATTTGTCGCTTTTATACGATGATGATGATGATGACGATGATGAGATTGTATTTTCAACAATTGAAATGCGTATCATGGCAGCAGCCATTGACATTCCGGGCCCGGATTTAATACCACCGAAAATATATAACTATATATATATATATATATAATAAAACAGTAGCTCCATCTATCACTGTATGTCGACTCCGGGAATTGGTCGTTGGTGTTGTGTTGTTTGTGTTGAAGTGCAAGTCACTACCCAGAAACTTGTGTCGCGTACAATTGACGGGTGAATTCCCTAGAAACTCACCCCTCAAAAACCCGGCAACGAAAAACTATTAATGCCGTATATAATAAAAAAAAATAAATAAAGGCGCCACCTTGACGAATTATTTTTCTTTAAATCGTCTATAATATCAACAATGATACAGCACAATTAATTTATAATTAGTTTTTATGTTTTTATTTGTTTTATTTCAGCATAACGACAACCACCGAAACAAATCTGTAACCACATGATCGATTTAATTAGTTTTTTTTTTGCTGTATAGTAAAAATTGGAAACAAAACAATTTCGATAGCCTAGTCTATTATCAGCCTTCGAATCATAAATGTTATTTTCTTAAAAATAATTTTTACAACCTATCAATAACTATTATTAGAAAACCGAACAAATAACCTGTCATTAGATATAAAAAAAAATTCAAACTTTTTCTTTTCAATCTCGATCATTTAGATCGTTTCAGGTAGATTGTAGTTAATATAAAAGAATTGATCAATCATTTTTAATGAATTCAAACTATATATGAATATTAATTTGGAGTAATATGACGATTGATGAGGCGAGATGATAATGATATACCTATAGATGGGGGAATAATAATAATAATTATTATTATAGGTATGTATGTCGGTGAAATGTGGCGTATTCTGAATCAAAAATTGTCGCTTTAATTGTTAATTTATTTCATGTTTGGTTAAATGTGAAAAAGAAAGATCGCCACTTTCATGAATGGCCTAATAAATAATTATTTTATAAATCGAGATGGCGTGCAATCACGCTATTTATGCTTTTATAGAATCACAGGGGGTCAACCATCATCATTTATTGTATTAACTTTGCCTGTAGTTATTTAACTAAATAAACGTCTTCCTTAAACACATCTTTCATATTTTATCGCTATATTCACTATAGAAAGTGGTTGAATTAAATGAAAATAGATAATATGTTAATTTCCCGATTCTATACATAGTGCGAAAATAAAGGGCCCATTCTCAAAATCGATCGATTTTCCACTATTATCAGTTTATTGACCATGGTAACAATTTTGATGTTCACTCAATCCTGAACATTAATATTTGCTCCCTAAACATATTCCCACTCTAACTATATAACCACCATACATGTATATGGGCATATAGGTATATTAAATTGTAGATCGAGATATCAGGACTTGATCAATATTAATTATTGGCTATTTTGATGGATACAAACCGACATGATTGGTCAGATAGAGTGTAAATAGCCCAACACACTAATATTTCATAGGCATCATTCCACCAAATCGCCCTAGTTGCAGCTTATTGAGATTACTAAACCTCGATACAATCTAAATTATCCAGCTAGCACATCATTATTATTAGCACGATTAAAAAATTAAGAAATATCAGAATTGGTTTAAATCGATTTGGTAGTGGTTTTTTTTTGTAGTAAAAAGAAAAGCGTATAATTTCGTTGTTGTATTGGAGATTTTCCGAGATATCGTCCAGTAAAAAAATACAAGAATAGAATATATTGTTGTTGTTTTGTTTTTATTTTGATATAAAATAAGAATATTTCATATTATATAGCAATGAAGAGTTGGGGTCCTCTGTGATGCCATCAATGTTGAATGGTTTCATGTAATGATAGGTTCCCACTACTCATAATGGGTTTAGTCTTTAAATAACTGGGCCCATTTTATGGAATTTAATTTGTTTTTATAGCTTTGATTACTACTTGCTATAATTTGAAAACGTTTTAATAAAAATAAGTCCTCTTTTAATATTATTTTTTTCTTTATTATAAAATTTATATTTCAGTAGGTATATACGCATAATTGTCCGGGGGTATAAGCTGACAGACAAAGATAGATATAAACAAGACGAAGGAAAATCGAAAAAACAATGATTGATGTTCTATCTAACAACCGTCGACGGCTTTATATATAAATATATACTATATATATATATATATATATTTTTTTTTTTTTATTTTGGTCCTAACTATATTACCATCGCCATAACCACCACCATTACAACTACCCCAACTGCCCGAAAAAAGAACGTTATCTGATACTGTGTGCAAGTTACACCTATAATTTTACTTTAATACAAATACATTTCATCGATTTTTTTTCCCAGAAATTATGTTGTAATTTCCTTATCCGTATCGAAAAATGAATGATGTGTTCTCTACACGAACTTATTATTGAAAGAACACTTTGACAAGCAATTTGTTTCAGTTTTTGGGTATCGTTTTCAACACCACATCCCCAAAGAAGAAACTAATAAATTAATAACTTGAATAAAACCGAAAAGACAATCGATACAAAAATATTCGCCAAGATTACACACAAATATACAGTGTGGAACAAAAATAACGGATAAATCGCTTTGACAAAATCAAGATACTGGAGACGTTATACTCTATACCATTTTCATTTTGTCATGTCATTTGTTTTTAAAGTTATGACGTCATCAATATTTTCTTAAAATTGCTGCCCATATTTCTAATATGTTACATTTGAGAAAAATTGAGAAAAAGTGCCTCAAAGTTCAAATATTAAACATTGCTCAAATTTACAGAATAAATCTAGTCACCTCACAAAGCAACTTAATATGGTGCTTATTTTTATAATTGATGCTATAGATTGAGTTTTTTCTCTGGTTGATAATTTTTAGGTTTTTCTCAATTTTTTTTAAATGTAACATATTAAAAATTTTACCCCGTTGAAAACAGAATAAACAGTACCACCAAAATCAGTAATTATAAATATAGGTTGCTATTTAAAAACAATATTGATGACGTCATAACTTTTAAAACAAATGACGTAACAGGATGAAAATGGTACAAAATAACGTCATTTAATTAAAATCGCTTCGAGATTTTTTCTTAAATCTTGATTTTGACAAAGTTATAGAATTTATCCGTTACTTTTGTTCCACACTGTATAAGTGTTTGTGTGTGTGTGTGTGTGTGTGTTTTTAATTTGATTCGGGCCGAAATTGCGCCCAAAACAAAATTATGATAAAATTACTGGCAAGGTAGCTGGGGACTATAAAAAATCACCTTTAACATCGTCTTTCCATAGAGCAGCAATATACGAATTAAAAATGCTTTAAAATCGTTGTTTTATTTTATTCGTGGCATATCTTGAGAGGAACGAATGAATGATGGCCATATGATTCATGGGCCCTCAAAATCGTTTCCAATAAAAACAATCAAAACAACAACAACAACAACAACAACGTTGTTGCTACAATAAACTTTGTAATTCCGAACAATACTTCAATTTAACGTTTTTATGGTTGGTGTTAAAAAATAATGTGTTTGTTTTCGAAAAAACCAACATTAACGAATAAATCACAATAACAATATGGCGAAATGACACAACATAAAAGAGGTTAAGGTTATAATTTTCTAACCTTAAAATTTACACGATAATTACCAGAAACCGCAATAAATTATGTACGAACCGTGTTGTATATATATGTAGAGGTGTCGGTTTTAATTCTCAAACAAGCAAAACTCCCTACATTCAACTGAAATTAAACTCGTTCCCGTTGAATTCTAAATCATATTCTTAGATGACGGTTTCTAAAGGCCACCGCTTTAAGTCCTTTCTTGTTGTTAGCAGTAAAAGAACGTGGAAATAACCCCGACGGCGACGACTCATTCATAACGCATAATTAATTAAATTCTAATTGCGCTCGCCTTTTACGGCTTATATTACTGTTGAAAACTTTCATGTTTTGTGTGGTTGGTGAGAACGGTATTGGGCACATTCATCATTGCGTTTGACAATAAGCGAGACGTTAATCGTTATCAACTATATATTCTTCGGTGAATATCGCACACGATTTCTATCTTCTCGGCCGATTTTACAAGTTGGTGAACAATTATTGAGTCGCCGGTCGGAATTAATCACATTGCCGATAGTTTGATTTGGGTAGTAGCAGCAACATCGCGCTACAACTATCCAAGTTTTAACTCTTAAACGACTATTTGACAACATGACGTAAACATGTCTGCTTCTTGTAATTAGGTATGTTGGAGGCAATCTAACAAACTTGCCAACAAAACTTTATTAGACCGCATACTAATAGTCGACCTTTATAAATACATACATATAGAGAGAGGAGAAATTTTCGCTCATCGGATATTAGCCTTGTTACAACAAAAAGACGTGTACTTAGTAGTACTTATAATAATATCGCATTGATTATTATTTATTTTCGAACAATTTATACCGTCTAGACGTGATAACAAACACAAACATTGATGTTGATGATAATCAAAGGCTTTTCTATTATTTTTTTTGTTGTGTTTTGTTTTGTTCGCTTGAATGGAGCGTTGAGTAGGTGGAGAATCGTCGATTTCAGAAATTCCGAAATTAAACCGTAACGCTCTCCAATTATTGAACAAGTCTCGAATAGATCCCTAGTCAGTCAGTATGGACCTAAATCGATTATTAAAAATATTAATTTCATAGCCGTCAATACCTGTCGGCCATGATGATCGTTTTGTTTTAGGAAAAATTTAATTTGTTCTTTCAAGTGCCGACATATAATGATTTTCATTATTTTTGTTATATTATGATGAACTTTTGATTTTTCGTTCCGACAATTACAATATCATGAATTAATTGTTAGACAAATACAAATAATTTAATAGCGGCATTAGATAAGGTTGAGAGATTTGCGAAAGATGCCAAGATTAGGCGATGGATTCAGCCCTTATAAACTTGAAATGGGCAATGTGTATATTCAGAAAGCAATGAATTGAGCAACAACACTAAGTATTCAATCCGGAAACCGCCCTGAAAGTGTTAAGCTTCCATTTAGACTAAGTCTGATTCCATTATCTAGCCCCTCTTCACCCTGTCTACAGTCCAACAAGATCTTACCCTTTACTTTGTACAACTTCTGGCAACGTTTCCACCCTTAAATCGGCCACAACTCCCTTCTTCAACAATAAAGAGTCTATTTCATTTCCGATTTTCTCTTTTAAAGTAAACAACAATCACAGAGCCGATGGAAATTAATTAATTGAATAACGCTTAAGAAAGAGGGAGATAGACAAACAACGGTCAACATTATCGAGTCTATTTAGATACGAAATACAATAAAAGGGTGAATTTCTTCGGAGGGCGGCTCGTACATTCCGTAGTTGCCACTAATCCCCATTATCAAAACTGATTTTAAATCTTACTTATTCATTGTCAGCTTACATCGGAACGAATTAGAATAACTTTGCAACTTTGTCTTAACAACATTCGAACCCTTTCGACGCAATTTTATTTTATAATTACGAATTAACATTTCCGAAATAATGCCATTTGAATAAACCGTTGGAAAAATAGTGATTTTTGTTCGATTATCGCTAACAACAATATAGAGAAATGGCGACCTCAAAATTGTCAACTTTACAATAAATCATCGCTTTAATTCAACAATAGATAATTATACGGATATTGGAAAAACATCGCATTTATTGTCGTTTTTGCAAAGGCGGCACGAAATCCAGACAATCGAAAGCTCTCTGAAAATTAGTAATTAATGATCGTTTGTTTAAATTCTTTTCATATAGAAGAAAAAGACAGATAGAATTGTTCACAATGGATGGGTCGTTTTGTTTTTTTTTTTTCACCAAGAACAACCATTAATGGTTGGTGATGCTGTGACGGACAACAGCAGGACATCAATTTTACAATACTATGAACAATGTGATTGGTTAGACTATTGAATTTTATTATCAAACAGAAAATGGCTGCCACTAAATAAATCGTCTCCTTTATTTGATTATTCAAAACCAGCCACAACACTTTTGAAGAGTTTTTCTTTAATTAAACGTTCCGATCAGAAATAATCAATGATTAATTATAATTTTATAAAAAAGAATTTGCTTACGCCCCCATTTCAAGAGTTTTCTACTTTTATTGTGGAGCGCATTAACACCATTGAAAAAATTGAGAGTAATTATTTCACAAAAATTTCCAATAATCCCATTATTTTGATCGAAAACTTTTACCACAGAATTAAGATAAACAATAACGCAAACGCCCCCTCTTATTTAGATTTTTCTAATAAAACTCAAATACAAGTCGCAATAACTAAGGGGAAGTTTACAACTAATTTGAGTTTAGCAAAAATAAATAGCGCGTAATTTTTTTTAATTTAATAGAAATATGATTTTTTTTTTCGTTTTTAAAGAAGCCTCGTACAAGTTGAAATATGCAGATATGCCGCGCGTCTAAAAGCTCTCGTCTTTATTTTTCGTATAACGCTATTGTTGTTGTTGTTGTTGTGTAGGTAAAAAGTTCAAGTTTTCCCTTATCACTATCACCTCCTTTTTATAATCCCAGTTCTGTTTTTCCTCGTGCCATCTTCTTCTATCGTGTAATAAAATCCGATATTGATTGGCGACCTGTCTTGCACACATACACATAAAATCACATCAAGTGAGTTAGTCTCCATCTTTTTTGACCGAAACAACATTCTCTCTTATACCGCAGCTATTTATTATTTAAACTTGGAAAAGCTTTCAGCGAAAAACTGACGGGGGGTTTTATGCGAATATGTGTGTATTGTGGAAGTGTTGGAGGTGCGAAACGATCTCTATTTCAGTTGTTTTTTTTCTTATTTCAGCCGTTGAAAATCTATAACTATCAACCCCTACAATTATCATTTTCGTTGTTGATAATTTTTTTGTATAAAGTAGTGATAGGCGGCACCTGTAATTTTCTATAATTAAAATTAGCATATCGGTGTGTCTATTGGGAAAACAGTTTTGTTAACGTTCCTGTAGAAGTTTGAGTAAAACATTTAATAGTCCATAGGGGAGATTCTCGATAGTTTGTTTCCCCACTTTATTCCACATATATTTCGCACGAGATAAAAATAATCTTTAATATAATAGTTACAGAACATGCCATCTTTCACATACATACGAATAACTAAGTAAAAAGTAATAAAAAGAAAGATGGAATCTTATAAACGGGCAAAAAACATATTTATGGTAAATATGCAAGTTTTTAAAATTACATTGGGCGGTACTGGTGTCATTTAACATTTTTATTGCCCCATATCTAGCCAATTTTCTTATCAATGCGAAATTATTCGAAATATCGACAAGGAGATATAAAATTCGTATAATTAACTTTGATTCGTATTTTTTCCGTATTATTCCCATCAATTTCTTAATTGAACGCCGAAGTATGGAAGTTTGTTCTAAAATCAATTAAGAACATCCTGCTTTTTACACTGAAACGGTGAAAATTTCTTTATAGGATTACTACTGAGGTTAATTAAAGGTTAGCCGGAGATGAACAGTTCTTAACGGAAATAGTTTGAACATTGTATTTTTAAAGGAAAATAATCTGATAAAAAGCAATCTTTCTGCTGTTTTAATATCGTAATGTTGTAGAGAGTGGAGAAATCCTCGTCCACTCTTCCTCATTCTGATATTTATTAAACGTCTCCGGTAACATAACACAGAGAAACAATATCTAAAACTTTATATAGAAGGAGAATTATAATCCGGGAGTCGAATAAGCGAACAACACCCGTAAAGTGGGAGCTGCAGCAGTTGGAGATGTAGATGGCGCGGAGAATGGGTGATGGTGGTGGTGGTGGTGGTGGTGCTCTAGGGATGTTCACAGAACAACGGCTGCTGCTTTTTGGGGCGGTTGTTTTTGGTGGAGGGACCCGAATGAGAGTAGCATTGCGCTGAGTATTGAGAGCTCCGGGTAATGTCCTCATCCGGGCGCGGCGGCGGGTCGATACCGGAGCCAAAGTGAAACGCCGCCCAACCGCCCTCTCCTCATGTGCCACTATTCTCGCCCAAGAATACGAGCACCGACACTTTTATCATCAGTCCCGTACTATAGTTGAATCTTTGTTCTTATATCAATAAAATAATTCGATCGAATCAAAGCAATATTATTGGTATCGATCAATGATTGAGTCGATTTTCGGTGCATTTTTCAACATTCTGGACACCAAATCGTCTTCTAGGTGGTGGAAATCGTATTTTCGCCAAACCCACCACCAACCCGTGTGCAAATGACAATAAGAGAAATTCAGTCGGATTCGCGGAATCCAGCAGCCAATCGTATCCATTCCAGGCACACCAGTTCGAGTTTCTCGGAATGTGGATCTTATTGCTAACGGGGGTGGGATTGGACGTTGCGCCGTGACGCTAGAGCAAACCGACACTCTATTGGACGTTTCTGTTCTTTTTTGTGTACGATTGCCTATGTCTGTGTATTATATACATTTATATATATGTATATGTATGTAGATATGTGTATGTGTGAGATTCTACAATTGTTATTTCTGCGCAGAAAATGACGCTTTCCGTACCCGGACTACCAGATATTTCCAACAAACCAGCAAAAGCCCAGGGACGTGGTGGCCCCCCCAGCTCACTCTTTGTCTCCACTATACACCCAAAAAGGAAATCAATACGACAGCACACCAAATGACAATCGCTAACAACAAAAAGAGAACCAGATTATTGTCTATAAATAGAAGGAATAAAACAACGAAACACACCCACTTGGAAGAAGCGAAGCCATCAAGATCACATCACCGAAGCCTCTATTTGGCATACCCCACAACTTATTATTTTCAGCGCGAAAGGAAACATTATCACATAGAGGACAAAAAAAAAAAACGAGAGTAACGATAAAATATTAACCAGATATGAATATAATCAAATATTTATAGCACTCCCGAAATGTCTCGAAAGTCCACTTTTCCGTTATCTTCCAACTAAATTCGATATTCGATTACTCGCCACATCATTACGTATTTCAACTTATTACCAATATCGCTCTAAAATTTCCGCGTGATGAAACGAAAATAATCGCTTTCCCACCTATTATGTTTTGGTTATAATTTGGTTAGAAAACGTCATCGAACATGAAACCAAAGATGGCAACATTACCGTTATATTGTATTGAGAAAATATGGAAAAAGGGCCTTATAAATATCCATCTTCTTTTCTTCCACAACGTCCCCATTTCATATCGTTTCCTCTCTTGTAATATAATAGTCCTAAATACATTAATCCTGCGGATCTAGTTGGTGCCGAGGCGATCCTGGAAATCTTATATAAATTTCTCTGGTTCCGGTGGTAGTGGTAGCGTCAGTGAAGGTGGTGGAAATGGAATATATAAGAGGAAAATCAAGATAAAGAGAGAAAATCTGGGTAACAGAGAAGGAGAGCGGCCATGTTGAGTCTTGGCAATCGCACGGTCACATTATTGATATTCCACTTCGAGTCTGGTTCATGTCGTATAACAACCCTCCTCCTCTAGCTACCCACCCAGCATCAAGCCACCAAGCCACCCCTTTTGTCGTTGGTCCTGCGACTTCCACCCATCCACCCCCAATACAACTCCGTTTCTTCTTCGTTCTGAATTATAATAACTTTTGGAGAGAAACGTCAATAATCCAAAAAAAAGACAGTCGGTTACCTCAACCAAATACTCAAATGTGATATAAAAAAATCAACACAGCAGGAAAATTGCAGGTGATAGACGAAAATTTAAAAAAAAAAACAGAGTGAATTGGCTTTCTACCCATAGAAAAAATTAAACGAATGTGGAAGAATAACAACACAACAACTACGTGGCTTCCTAACCAGTGACAGGTCTTCCACATTGATTTATCGTTTCGTATTTGTGTGTATACTTGGAATAAAAAAAAAAGCTTTTGGGGTGTAAGGCGGGTATAAGATTGATGCTGTTCTCTTTACAATCTCACCAGCTTTCGATTTGAACCCAAAATAAAACTAAAGAAAGCGAAAAAAAACCACAACATTGAACGAGAAAATGTTATATCGAAATTGTTCCCAGCATTTTTCCCGAAGAAAATCAAATCAATCTACCAACTTTTATTATATAATGAAAAGAAATGGGGAAAATCCTTAAAATACTTTCTGTGTAGTCTGGAATTGAAAAGGCGGATTTCAACCATGAAAAGTCTGACGGGCGAAAACCAGAAATTGAACAATATGAAATATTCGGTTGACTTATCGAACCGTCGAGATTCGAGATAATCAATTGGATTATCGTTTGAGCGAAATCTCACCCTACGTTCTACAAACTAATAAAATCGAAAATTGCGCTAAATTTGTCGAATCGATCGCGCACAATAGGTGGCACTACTATCGAACAGACTTAATTTCACAAAAATACACAATTTATGTGAGAATGAAGACCGATATATAACGGTCCTACATCAGTTTTCATTATTTATAAAATATAATAATAGATTCTCATAAATCTAATAGATGTATAACTATCCGGAATTTTATTGAAGGTTTCTGTAAAATCATAGGTCATTCTAACCTCAATTCGCTGCTATAACCTCATCAATAAGAAGTGTCAACAATATTATCTACAAAACAAGATGTATTTATTATTACTTAAATAGTGAATGAATTAGTGATTTATTGGTGAATTTATCATTTCTCATGAAAATGTCGTATTCTGTTAATATATCCGTTGAGGCTCCGATCGAGAATCAAATTCAAGAAATCACGTACGATGGCACCGAAATTTATCAACCGTAAGTTTAATATTGATTTGAAAACAATAGAATTTTATTTGTTCTCTATTATTTCTAGACCATTGACCTTATCTGAAAGTCTTGCGAAGTATGCCCAAAAAATCGATTTCAGCAAAACATCAGATATCGACGTTAAAAAGGAAGATTCCAATGATGATACAAAATCTGAGAGTGATAGTAAAGATTCATTGCAATCAAGTTTATGGCCGTGGGACTCCGTTCGCAATAAATTGCGAAATACTTTCCAAGAAGTTTGCGTTTTGGCTGATGTTCTAGCAATTGCGAAAGAGAAACGCTATATGGTACTAGATCCTGTACAACAAGAACCGATCGAAACTAAACCAATGGTACAGATTTATGCACGTAAAAAAGCTTTAGCCGGTGCGGCCAGTGTCTTATTGACTGGTGCTGAACGTTTGAAAACATCACAAAGTGAAGCAGTACGAAATCGTAATATTCCCGATTTTCACATCGATTTACTGCGTCTAAGACAAAACTGGCGATTGAAAAAAGTCTCAAATACAATAATTGGCGATTTGAGTTATCGTACAGCCGGCTCAAAGTACACCCAAACCGGTACATTTGAAGTGACAAAAGCCGAAGATGACGACAAAACGAACAGTCCACCAGGTAGTCCTGGCGGTAGTGGTCCAGTAACGGCCCCATCAAGAGCCCTAAAAGTTTCAATACCATCCGAACTACAAGGCGTTGCCTATATTGAAGTTTTATGTCAGAAAGACCAAGAAGATTTGTGCAGTGCAAATATAAATTTGCTTGGTTCAGCACCGCCAGCATCCAATCCGGATATGCATTGGCAACAAAAATTGGAGGCCGCGCAAAATGTTCTATTTTGTAAAGAATTATTCAATCAGTTGGCTAAAGAGGCGGTACAGCTGCAAGCACCAATACCGCATATGGTTGTTGGTAATCAAATAATGGCCACTGTACTACCGGGAATTCAATTAATTATCGGATTATGTCATTCGACTACTGGTGAAAAAAAAACATCAATAACTTCATCGTCGTCATCAACATCATCATCATCATCGTCAACTGTAGCAATATCAGCGAATAATTCAGCACAAAATGCTGGGAAAAGTGACCATGATCATGTATTAGAGCACTCTTTACATCAGCTATTGAGAGAAGTCCATCACAAAAATACGCATCATCCATTTCCGCATCCTGCAACAGGTCCTTTAGGACCATCGAAGAAACGTATGTTAGCTGGACCAATGGCGGCTGATCGTTATGAACTGTTGGAAATGACAAAATCTGAAACATTATTAGAACAAATTATAAAACAAGCCCAACATTTTTTCATGCGTATGCGCACCGAATATGTTTTAGATACGATAGCAAAAGAAGTTAAAGATCCTCTAATTAGTTCACATTGGAATACATTGAACAGTCCAACACAATCTTGCGTTAAAATAAATATATCGACACATGGTTATGACGCTTTGTGTCGTACTCCTCTAGTTATACATGTCGGTGAGAAGAATTTGAAATGTATTTGTCGCGATGGTAAAGTTATGTTGATGAGCTACGAACCGCAAGAGTTACGTGATTTGATCTTTTGCCATATAAATCAGCATCAGATACTGGCGGTACAGGCGCTGGCTAAGACGATGGGCTGGCAGGGCTTAGCCAATTCCAACCATTTAGGAAGTGGCAGTGTTGAACCGTTGGGCAATGCGAGTTCATGCTTGTTAGCATCTCCGACTGGCGATCGTATTATCGGGGTACGTTGTGAGCCACATAATGGGGTACAAGTGAGTGTTGCGCATTCACCACGTAGTGATTTCTTTCCGTCACGTTTAGTCACTGAGCGAAAATGGGAACATCTAGGCGGACAATTTCGAGATGTACGTCTTGAAAAAATGGAAGGCAGGAATTTTTTACATAAAATGGAACTACTGATGGCTAGTTTGACCAGTAATTCATGAAATGTAAAACAAAGGGTTTTATAAACATCCACATTTTTTTTGAATATAAATAATGTAAGACTAAATCTCACATTAATTTAATGAATAAAAAATTAATTATTTATGATCATTTATTATTATTATTATTTCCTTATTATTATTATTATTATTACATGTGTGTGTATTTTTTTTTGAACGTTTCAACATGTTCACGGACGATACAAAATTCAAACTACATCCTTATGATGAAAAATCACGAATTTTTTACAAAATCAGAGGGATGTAGCCGTTCTATTTTAAATCAAACAGGTGTTCAATTTATTGTCCATGAACCTATTGAAATGTTTTGGGTAAAACCAAGAAACTAAAAAAAGAACAAAAAAAATTAAAGAAATCATCTTAAATGGCTTCCGCTGGTCTTGGTCCAGCTGGTCTATGATTTTTAGCCAAATAATCAGCAAATTCTTGATATGGTGTTTTAGTTAACGGCATGTCTTTCCATAAATCGGGTGTCAAGTATGCGTAAGTTTTGGCAATAGCTGCATATGTTGCTTTAGCAAAATTGCCTAATGTACCAGTTGAACCACGTGCTGATGTATAACAATCTTCAATACCAGCCATTTGAAGTAATTTCTTCGGTACTGGTGCTGATACAATGCCAGTACCACGTGGTGCTGGTATCAAACGTACAGTTACGGAACCACATTTACCAGTAACCTGAGAAAATATCGAAGAATTAAAAAAACAATCGTAACAATAAGATTCAAATAGATAACTTTGGTGATATTCAGATAATTGAAGCCGTCATTAGGCTATAAAAGCCTTACGGTGGAAACCGCGAAAGTTTATAAAGTGTATCATCATGATTTTATTAAAAAAAAAAGTGTTTATTGAAAATAAAAATACAAACCTTGCATGGAACAGTATGGGGCTTACCGATCTTGTTACCCCAATAGCCACGACGTACAGGGACAACTGACAATTTTGCCAAAATAATAGCTCCACGAATAGCGGTCGCTACTTCCTTGCTACATTTAACTCCAAGACCAATATGACCATTACTGTCACCGATTGCTACGAATGCCTTGAAACGTGTACGTTGTCCTGCTCTTGTCTGTTTCTGTACGGGCATGATTTTCAATACCTACAAAAAAAATTCAAATGATTATAGACAAATTAATATCGACAATAAATTCAGTCAAATGTATTATTGAAAGTATCAGCAAATCTAGGCCATCATTAGATAACTTCTGGTGGAAACCGCGAAAGATTTGAAATTAATCATCATACATTTGTAGAATTTAATCAAATGACTAACAAAAACGAGATCTTACCTCATCCTTCAATGAGGGTCCAATAAAGAAATCGATGATTTCAAATTCTTTGATAGGCAATGAGAACAAGTAGATTTCTTCTAATGAACGAATTTTTGCATCACGAACTAAACGACCTAGTTTCGTAACTGGAATCCATTCTTTTTGATCTTCTTTACCACGACCACGTCCACGGCCTCTGCCACGGCCGCGACCACGTGGACCACCGCCACCACGGCCACCACGTGCACTGCCAAAACCGCCACGGAAACCACCGCGTCCACCGGCTGGAGCTGAGTCCGCCATTCTACAATGAAACAAGAATTTCTATGATCGAAATCAGAGAACAGAAGCTGGGCCGCCATCTTGAATGGCGTAGCCACGTGCTAAATACTGTTATTCGAGAAATACAGAGAATTTTCTCAATTTATCAACTAAAGCGTTAGACCATGCACTGAGTATGTATCAAAATTAAATAATTTACACTTTAAATTAATAATAATCAGATTATTGTAACCATAAAAAAAGCAATACTTACTCGTAGACCTTCTTCGTGAGTTAATCAACGAGAGAAAGAGAAAAGCGGTGTTAGTGGAGTTGTTTTTATAGCAACGCGAAAACGCCTGCGCGAGAGAAGCTGCATATCAAAATTAGAGATGGCACTTTTAATTATTACAGTTTACAGTTCAATCTAGAAAATAATCGAATAATACATTATAATTTTTATGATGTATTTCTTGTTTATTTCAGGTAAATTAAAA
>JAZBGZ010000232.1:31052-58479 GCA_037414795.1 Stenodera caucasica | reverse complement strand
ATCGTGATATATCACTTTTATAACTAATAACAGTTGGTCGATATTTTTCATCTTGTATCATTGAATTAGACACAGGTGGTGCATGTAGATATGGTGTTAATGAAAATCTAATACCAGCTATATCAATTTCATATAATGCATCTTTTGTTAATATATAATCAGATGTTATTGTTTTATTTTTGGATGATTTAGGCCTATGAATAAAACCTAAACAAATTAATTTATCTGCTGAAAATCCATAACCAGCAGAAGTAACAGTACCAACAAATTCATTATTACGGTATAATGGTTCACCACCCCATGGCCAAATATCGTTTTTTGGATCAATATTATTTAAATGGAAAAATACAAGTTGTTTTGTAACACCGTTTTCTTTTTGTTTTTGTAATGCTGGTTTTCCAATGAAATCTTCTTTCTAAAATTATGAATGTTTTTTTTCAAGTGAATTCTTATTAATTATAAATAAATATACTTTATCTAATTTGACGCTATAACCATTTCCTGCTTCAAATGGTGTTGTGAAACTTGTTAATTCTTCAGCCCAAAATGGTATAAAGCGTTCAATTCTCATAAAACGTTGTGTTAATGTACCAACATCTCTAGCACCATAATCACGTCCAACTGTCATTAATTTATAATAAATATGCAATGCATATTCTGATGGTACATAAAGACAATAGCCTGGTTCACCTGTATGTGTAAATGACATTACCATTACATCAGATGCATAACCTACATTGACTTTTTTGTAAGAAAATGCTAATAAATTTAAATCACTATTTGATAATTCATTTAATAATTCACTAGCTTTTGGACCAACAACATTTATAACAGTATACATTGATGTAACATCGTTTAAATCAATCGTTGAATTTTTTATTATATTTCTTGACATCCATTCGTAAATTCTAGTCTGTTGACTAGTTGGAGATACCATAAAATAACTATTATCAGATTGTCGAACTAACATGCAATCATTTTCATAGCCACCACGTTCATTTTGCATTCCAGTATGAACAACAGCACCAACAGGTATATCAATTTCATTTGAACATAATTTTTGTAGATAATTAACAACTTCTAAACCACCTGACTATCACTCAAATATTAATAATTAATTGGATAAAAAAAAAAAAAAAAATTAAATTGTACCTTTATTTCGATTTTTGAAAATGATGACATATCAATAATACCAACACCTTCACGACAAGCTAAATATTCTTCATGCATAAAATCGAAGAATTTCGGTTTGAAAAAACTTCCTGCAGGCATCACTGGCTTAGAATTACCTCCTATAGTTGTTTCAAATGATGTAATAATTTAAATTTAAATCAATAATAAATTGAATTACATACTTTTATAAGTTGAATCAAAATAAAGCGCTCGCTCATAAGCCATTTTAATGCCAAAAACAGCACCTCGAGTCTCTAACACACTATATAAAGGTGAACATCTCAATTTTCTGGCATATTTATATTCACACTGATGTGGATATAAAATTTCATAATGTCTAAAAATTTATTTCATCAAAAAATATTTAAATTTCAAATTAATTAGTTGATTGAACCTTCCAACAATTTCTTTAACACGTTGTTGCAAATATCGTCGACTATTATGAACATCTAAAAATCTTTGAACATTAAATGGTAATAAATCTTGAGTTGGTTTTCCTTCAATGAGCCACTCAGCAACTGCTTTACCAATACCACCAGCACCCTATAATTTATTATCAATAATATTATTAAAATAAATTTTCTATGAATTGAAACTGATTTGAAAATTACTTGTAATGAGTTTCCATTCATACCACAAGCAACAAAATAATTTTTAACTTCAGGTGCTTCACCAAGTATCCATCTACCATCTGGTGTAAAATTATCAGGTGAATTTACTATTTCTGGATTTTTACAATTCATTAAATCTGGTATACGATGCACGGCTTTATTCCATAAAGGTGCTGTAAATAAAAAAAAAATTATTCAAAAAGAATTTTTTTTTTTAATAAAACTACTAAAATGTTTATAATCTTTTTGTAAATGTTTTATCCAATTTCTAGGTACTTTACTTTCTTCAAATGCTGGTTTGGCTTGTTGTTCAAACCAGCCAACCATAAAACCACCATCATATTCTCTTATATAGGTATGAGCATCATAATCACGAACAATAGGTGTTGTTTCATCTACAACTATTTTTTTTAAATTAATAAAATAAATTAAAATACATATTGATATAAATCATCAAATATTCACATCGTGGTAATCGTCCAGTAGTTGCATAAAAATGTTGTGCAGGATATGCAGGTATTGTAACATTTGGTGAACATTGTAAACCTAATTCTCTGGCCCACATACCAGCACAATTAACAAAATATTCACATTTAATAACACCTTTAGGAGTTTCAACACCATAAATAGTTGAATTTTGTGTTAATACTTTATCAACTGGTGTGTGTTCATAATATTTAGCACCACCTTGTTGTGATAATAAAGCTAATACATCACATATAGCACGCGGATTAGCAACAGAATCTTCTGGTACCCATACAGCACCTTCAATATCATCAACATTCAAATATGAATATAAATTTTTTAATTCATTGCGACTGATTAATTCACAATGTAAACCAGTTGGAATATTATATGCCATACGTCTTTTTAATGCTATCAAACGATCATTTGTTTGTGCTAAATTGATACTACCGCATTGTTTTAATTGTATATCATATCCCATATCTTGTAACTGTTGATATAATTTAATACTATACCATGTTAAATTACGATGTGCTATTGGTTTGAATAAACCTAATGTACCAGAACCAAAGTGAGATGAACCACTACCAATTTTTCCTTGTTCTAATACAATTATATCATTCCAACCATTTTGAACTAAATGATAAGCAACAGAATTTGCTACAACACCAGCACCAGCTATAACAACGCGAGCTTGAGTTGGTGCTACATTCGATAAATACAATCTATTCATGTAATTAACATTAATAACCTGACGAAGTATTTTACTAGTTATTTCTTGCCGACAAAACAATAACATTTTGTTATTTTATTTTATAAATTATCATGTAATCAACAAAATAAAGGATATTTTTAAATTTATCTTAAAATAGAACATTTTATTTTTGATTGAATTGAAAACTTAACCTTAAAATCTAAAATATTTATTTTGACGTTAAGTGTATGTCAAAATAAATATTTTACCAATACCCACCACTTACATACTTCTTGCGTAAAAACTTTGTAGTCGACAAATTCTATGTATTATGATCGTTTCTCTTAATCGTAATGGAAAATAAAACAATAATCATTGAGCGGTTTGATTAATGCATTTTTTTTAAAAATCGGGACAAAGCGGAAATATTAGCGAAAAAACGAGACGTATGGTCAGTCTATGTATACATCTCAAAAACATTGAACACAGAATCTTATACTTCGTTCTATGCCTAAAGATTATATTTATCTATGATTATTGATTATATGATCAACGGAAATTGATAATAAATAAGTTAAATATAGCGCTGAAAATTTTTATTAACAATTTTTTTTCATTCATGAAAATCGAATATTTTAAAAAATTATCACAAATCCTCAGTCAGGTACAACAGTCTGATATCTTCAAATTTCTCATAGTATTTGGACGAGATTTCCATGTTATTAAATTGAAATTATATTATTAAAAAATTTTAAAATTTTGTTGAGTTTTAATTTTAAAATAGACAGATTCAAAACGAGAATTTATGTTTCAAAAAACTCAGGTTGTGGTGGTGGCAATGTTTTTTTAGCTTTTTCAAAAGCTTCAATAATACAACTTCGAAATAATTTCGTATGCCATAAATATGCACCAACATGTCCTGTATTAACATATTTAACAGTAACACCAGGCCATATTTCTTCTAGTTGTGATACACCATGTCTAGGTACATATGCATCAGATTTAGCACATACAGCTATAACTAATGATGAATCATATGGCACTGAGAAATTTCTTAAATGTGTGAATTCGTCCATCATTCCTCTCATAAACCATAATGCTTCTTTATTACGTTTTCTCATTTCAGTTGTACGTTTACTACTATATGATAAAACATCTTTTTTCGAAAATTTATCTACAGTTTCTTCATAATTTCTACTAGATCTATACGCAATATCTGGACAATTATTTTCACTTAATAATCGCATTATATCATAAGGCGATATATAACGAGCATCCAAATTATTTCCCAAAAAATTAACTAATCCATGTTCTGTAATTAAAAATATATATGTACGGGAAGTATCTTAAGTAGAGGTCAGAAATCTAGGGACGAATTCTGTGGCAAAAAACAAGGTTTTTTTGTTGTTTAAACGTGGGGTCTTAGGGCAGCCGTTTTCAAGCCACAGGTGTCAAAAAATTTTGGAAAAATCAATTTTTAATTTCTAACTCCGCCACTGGTAACATTCCAGAGCTGATGATTTTTTTATTTCATACCCGCTAACATACTTAGTAGTACACAAAATTTGGTTGAATTATCTCAAGCGGTTTAAAAATTAAAAACTAAAAATTGATTTTTTCAAAATTTTTTACACCTGGTAGCTCGAAAACGACTGCCCTAAGACTCGACCCCACGTTTATCAAACAAAAAACCGTATTTTTTGCCACAGAATACACCCCTGGATTTCTGACCTCTACTTAGGAGACAGCCCTGTATATATATATATATATAAATGAATGTAAATCCATTCAACGCACCTGGAATTCTACTAAGACTACATGCAAAGGGACTATCGACAATTTTACACGCTTTAGAAAGTGTATCACAGTAAATAGTGTGTGAGAGTAATTGATTTTGTAACATATCCCAATCAATAGACTCACTCATGACGCCCTAAAATGATAATCAAATGAAAGAAAAAACAATAAAAAACATAATAATGGTAAATTTTTTATAAAAGTATTTACCTCTGTAAATACTGAGGATGCAGTGGACCACGATAAACAAGGTACAAGCACTAAAGGTTTTGGCCAATTACTTGCAGCCAATGAAGCCATCTAAATGCAACAATAATTTTGAATAACAAAAAATTCTAAATAACTCAAAACTTACATGACCACCCATTGAAATTCCTGATACACCTAATGGACCGAAACCCAATGATTCACACCAATTCAACAATGTTATGCATTCTAAAATTAAGCAACCACCCATTACAAAAATATCAGAAACATAATGTACACTGGAGCGTATTTGATCAGTTGGTTTTCGTAAACCATAAAATGGATTTTCTAATATGACAGCACCAATACCATTTTGTAGTAGAGGTTTTGCCATTATATTTCTACGTCTCCAAAAATACTAAAAACAATAAAAAATTAAAAAATTATAATTAAATAAATAACTAAATACATGATCACCAGTGCCAGCTAAATGTATACAAACTGGTTTATGAGGTCCTGTCCATTTTAATGGTAAAACCATTTGAAAAAATGCATCACGAATTTCTGGTACAACAACATCTGGTAAATAATTTGAAAAAGGTGTACGAAATTTTCCTTCAATAATTCGACAATCAAAGCTTTTCACTTCCTATAAGTTTTAACGAAATAAGTAAATACTTATTGAGATGCATTAATTCAATATAAATCACTCACATTTATAATTTCAATTGGATAGCTTTTTGGTACTAATCCATAACAAGTATTTCTGTTTGACATAATTCGACGAAACTTAAATAAACTAAAAATAGGTATTTACAACTAATTCTGAAACAAATTTTCAACATAACCTCAAAATACTTGCAAATAACTTACGCTAATAAATTATCAGGCGAGCCCCATCCACGTCCAAAAAATTGCGATAACAACATTTTACGATAAAGAACATCTAAACGACTAACAGTCATGATTCCAGTTATAATTTTTTCGCAAATTATTTCTTATTAAATTCTAACCACAAAGTTAACTGTCAAATAGATGAATGAAAGATGGGTTTTCTTATTCAAAATTATATCATAACTCGCTTGTTTCATTACTATTTTAATCATTTATTACATCATATGCTTTTTTTTTGTTTATTATTATATTCTGATAGAATTTTAGGCTTTTTTTTATTAGTCAATGTAAATCATGTTTGATGGAAACCCATCTCTCGATAACAAATAAAGAAATAATAGCCATCTCATTTATTTGAAACTTAATAATTACAAACTAATAATTATTTATTTTGAAGTTCCTTCACCACATGTTATGCCTGTAATGTTTGAAAATATTAAATAAATGAAACTAATGTAAATTAGAAATTAATGAAATTACGATTTCTATCATTTGTTGTATCTAGCATCTCTTCAATATCTGAACTATCAGTTGAATCATCTTCTTTATCATCATTACCTTCCATATCTGGATCAGGAACTAAATAATATTGTAAAGAATTTGGCCAAATATCATCTTTTATTATTTCAGCAATAATATCACTAGCTGGATCATCATTATTTGTAAACCAACTAAAAAATGTTTGATGTGGTTGATGTGAACGTTTTCTACCAGTTTTTGAAACACTACCATCTTTTATTATTTGTTTTTTCCACTCAATTTTGGTACTAATTGATGATAAATTACCTTGTTTATATAAAAATTCTTTTGTTATCATATCATTTTTAAAATATGGATTTTCTTGAAAATATAATTTTATACTATAACCAGATTTAATATTATCAGCAATTTCGACTTGGAGTTTTTGGAGATAATGTAAGCAATCTTCTTCATCTTCATATAAAATATTACAAATATCTGGATGGCTAGTAAACTAAAATCAAGAAAAATATTTATCAATATAGTAATGTTACAATGATAAAAATTTTTAATCACCACATTAAACCAAAAATCTGGAATATTTTCAATAATTTCACTACGTTTATCAAAACATTGTTGACGTAAATTTTTATATTTTTGTCCAATAGATAATATTTCATCATTTTCTTTCTCATTCAGTTTATCAATTTCAATATGAACCATTTCCAATTGAAATATAGCTGAATCAATATCAGATTCATGATGTTCTGTTTCCATATCATTTCCTATAGTAACAGTTTTCACCATTTTTTTAATGTTCATTCATAGTTGAAAACCAAAAAAAAAATATATATATATATATATAAATGAATTTTATAAAATATAAAATATGACCAAAAAAAGATATATCTTACTTGCTATGAATCAACCCTTAGTACTTGATGAATACCTACTCTAAAAAATCAGTCTCTCTTCGTTTTAGATATTATTCTATAATTTTTTTTTTTTTATAGTACCACTCCAACTAACTACTCGATTTCAACTGATTTCAACCCCTACTGGGTCGAGCTTGCGCAAATGTTTCATCTTAAGCTAAATAAATTTCAATCAATAGATCATTAGATATCATTCTGTTAATGCCTTATATTCATAATAAAATAAAAATAAAACATACTTATTTCAATCTATTTATTAAATTGATATTTTCCAATTTAAAATGTTATTCTGTTATATAATTTGAAGAAAAGATTTCATGTTTCTTGATGCAAAATCTAAAGTGGCAAGTTCACATTAGAATCCTTTTTTTCGAGGGTTTTAAAAATATTTCATGAAATGTCGACTTACGCATATGCTGGAAATAATAACGCGGCAAAATTTGAACTTTTTATTTTGTGGAATCAATTGAATGATTTTTATAGATACAAGTAACTTCCTGAAAATATATTTTTGGAAAAAGAGTGGTCTCGCTCTCCAAATTTTCACGAAACCAAATAAATCCTTTCCATTACCTAGGAGGCTAGGATTCTAGTAACTTTTAATTTCTTTGCTGCGGTCAATACAACTTCATAATATCTTAACCTAACTTTCTGTTAATATTTTTATTTGTTCTCATAAAATTGTGATGATATTTCAAAATTTTTGCTAGTCAACCTTAGGTTATTTCAGTCAAATATAAATAAATAGAATGAGTGATAATCCTGTTAGGGACAAAGGTTATTTTTTCATAATTTTTTTACAAAAACATTTTGCTAAATTTTTTTATTACAGAGCCTCCAGGCTGGAATGATCCCCCAATGTTAAATTATAATGCATCAAATCCACCGCCGAAATCACGAATAAGTAATAAGAGAGTTCCTTTTCCATTGAATAGCATTCCAACAAATACAAATACTGGTTCGCCTACAACTAAATCTCCATCTAATGAGCCCCCGAAAAATTAATACTAAAAGTATTCTGTCATTTAAAATTTATTCTTTATTTCGTGAAGGATAATTTAAATAAAATGATGTTATTTGTAATTATTATTTATTATCAACACATTAATCTATAAGTGCCTTTTTTAAAGTTTTAATACTAGAAATCTGATTGTGCCCTCAATTATTAGCTCAATAAATTCACAAATAATTTTGAGAGGATTATTATTGAATTGTAATTAAAAAAATGATATTAGTAACATTTCTCAACATTAATCACAAATCAGCTCAATGAGTGAGTTAAGGAAATATTGTTTAAAATATTGACAATATTGTTATTCATATCACAAACATTTTTAGAATCTTATTTTAAAGAAGGTGCACTTGCATAAAAACAATTGCTTTATTTTTTGTTACTAAGTAATTGTGTCCTTAATTAAAAAAAGCTAATGTTTTTTTTTTTTTTTGAATTTACATATAAACAATGTTAATCAGACTATAACGCTACGTCTAGTTGATTTTTGATCAGGTGTATATTGTTCTAGATCTTCAGGTTGTGCATTTAGTGCTGAATAATCTACAGGGAACATAACAGACGGAGGTGTAAGTGGTGCAGCACCCAAAATATATTGTCCTGGTCCGTTTGGGTATCTACCTAATAAATAATTTGCAAAGCTCAAACGATAAGCTTTATATACTAAAGGATGATCCCCGTTCTAAAAATAAAATGATATAGCGTAATATAACATGAAATGAATTATTTAGAATCTTACTGAAGTCATAGCTTGATATGCAATGTCCAAAATTTCGCTAACTTTGGCTCTATCTAAACCCAATACAGATGAATAGAAAGCACTTAATTCATCTTTTGTTATAATTCCAGTACCTGAAACATTATTATTAATTTAAGAATTCTGTGATTTATATTGAGTTGATTTGATCTTACCACAACGATTTATAATTTGAAATAAGACTTTAATAAAAAATTGTAACCATACAGGGAAATCTGATAAATTTTTTGAGCCATATATTAATTCAGACCATTTGTTTAACCAACCTTCTTTTGTCAAATAAGCAACATCATTAACGACAAAACCTAATAGAAATTGAAGATTTTAGATGATATGGAACAATTCAATTTATTAAGTGTGAAAAAATTCAGACTATGTGCTTTTCATTCTCTTTCTGTTCATTCTACAGATTCAAAATAATAATAATAATAATAATTACAGAGAAACTACTCAAAATATAAAATTATTCTAAAAAAATACTGTACCAAATCTCTCATCAGTTATTTCTGTTAAAAATGTATTGATAAAACCACGTTCCACTTCTCTTAAAATATTAAATTCAGTCGAATTCATTGACCAGTCAGCAAAATGACGTAATCTCTATTAATCCAAGACAGCATGCAAACATCACTCTCTTATCAATAAATTCAACAAAAAACATCAATGACTGGATACAAGAAATTATTTGAATGTCATTCATAATCAATTGATAATTGTCATTTGTTGTATCTCTGAGTATGTATTTACTAAACTGGAGCGTATTATTCATGAAATTTAAAAAAAAAAGATACTATACCTCAATTAGATTTTCAAAATCTTGTTCACTGATCAAATTATCCTGATCGTGGTCCAATAATACAGTAAAAAAATGTGAGAATTTATTGTTCTGTATTGGAGTTAATTGGCAGTTTTCTTTGATTTCAACATCCGAATCTTTACTGAATCGATCAACCCAAGTTGCTAAAAGAAAAATTATTCAATATAATTTTCCTTACAAACTAAAAGTAATTACTCCAAACATGTACACTCCATCCACATTTATCAACATTCTCATCATTTCTCTCTAATGCATTTAAATCGTTCGATTTTTTATTGGATTGTTCGGCTTCTATTTCTGGTAATGTTCTCCATCGTTTTAATAAATCTTTTGTTTTATCTTTTGTACGATCACATGCTTGACGCCAATTTGCAATAAATTTATGAGGCACTTTCATTGATGGATCTTGATATTGTTGTTTTTGATTGTCATTATCATGCTCTTGTTCTTTAAATTGGATTTTATCATTTTTAAAGCTACCACTTGTACTGCTTTTTTCTAAACTTTTTGTACTTTTCAAACTACTTTGTGATCTTGTTAAATCTTTAATATTGTCTTTACTTGATTTACTTTCATCAATAAACGTATTCTCCATTTTAATATCATCGATTTCATTTGAACTAATTTATTTAAATATATCAAGAATTGAATTATACCAACATATAACCTGTACGACATAACCAAAAGCACCCTTTCGTTTCGGCCATTGTTACACACGAAAGGGTGAACCTCCACTAATCTAAAAATTATACATTGTTTTAAAATCAAAATAATATTTTATCATACCTTCAAGTTAATTCATTATTAAGAAAAGTCCTCCAGAGAATAATTTAGGGAATGATATAAAAACAGAAATTAATCAATAATATATGAGATGATTAAAATCATGTGATAGTAAAAAGCGCGCTCAACGACACAATTTTTGATTGGTGTATTAAACAAACGTTGCTTATTAAACCAATCAAATTCTTCATTTATAATAACATTAGAAATTAATAATCATTATTTTTGATTGCATAATTTAGACGATTTCTATACAGCACCAACAGTTCAATAATATATTATTTATTTGTTGAATTATTTTTAATGGATGGTACATTGACAGAGCACTATGTAGTTGAATGATCATGGGCTATAAATTAATTGTCATCGATAAAAAAAATATTTCTCGCTGATAATCATTAAAATTCATAATCACTTCAACTATTCTCAAAAATATATTCAACTTATGATTTATTACGTCATCATATATTAATAAATTTTATCACACGTGGCTTTCTTTATAATAATTGATTGATTTAGCACCACATGCGCTTTAATAACAACCAGAATTTTAGGTGTTTTATATTAACCCATTCATCTTACTATTTACTAATAAATGAAGAAATTAAGTAAATGATCTGTGGGAGAAATTAATGATCAAGTTATTATTTATTCAATTCAACAAGAATAATTTGAAATTATTAAAAATCTTCAAGTTGGCAATGTTGACAACCAATTAACATAACCTATAAAATGACCTTGGAAATTTCAAGATAAAATTATTATAAAGATCATAGCATAAAGATGACTTGTTGATTTAAAAGCAATTCAATGATAATACAGTATTCCCAGATAATCTAATCAATTTAATTTGATCAAATAATGGAATCGAAAGCAACAATTGCTATTGCCGCAACTTTATTAGGTTGTGGATTGAATAATGTATTCCTTGAATACATAATCAAGTGAGTAGTGTTTCAATTTAATAATTAATATTTTAATTTAATTTGATTTTATATTATAGACAAGATCCCGGTTGTGGGCATTTAATTACATTTGCCCAATTTTTATTTATTGCTATACATGGTTATGTATTTACATCAAAATTTGGACAGTATGAAAAAAAAATACCGACCAAAAATTATTTAATTTTGGTCATTTTATTTTTTACAACTAGTGTTGTTAATAATTGGGCATTTAATTTCAACATACCAGTACCTTTACATATGATATTTAGAGCCGTAAATATATTTTCATTATAATTATTGTAAATTATTTCTATTAACTATAGGGTTCATTAATTGCAAATATGATAATGGGCATATGGATATTAAAAAAACAATATTCCTTAGAAAAATATATATCAGTCGCTATGATAACGTTGGGTATTATTATTTGTACTTTATATTCAACTAATAGCGGTAACAATAAAGTAAGATAATAATTATTATTATTTTTGTTAAAAAGCACTATAGATTCTCTTCCATAGAAATGTATTGATTGTGATTTATACATACAAGAAAACTTAGAAAATGAGCATTTCTTCTGGTGGGTTATTGGAATTGTTTTATTGATAGGAGCATTGCTTTTATCAGCACGGATGGGTATATATCAAGAATCAATTTATAAAATTCATGGGAAACATCCAGAAGAAGCCTTATATTATACTGTAATTATATTTGTTATTCATCAAAAATTGATATTTTAATTCTTCTAATTTTACAGCATTTATATTCACTTCCCGGATTCCTGATGTATGCTCATAGTATTTGGGATCATATGATTATTGCGACTAATAGTGAATTATACCAAATTCCTTACCTCAATTATGCATTACCAACGTTATGGTTATGGATGATTTTGAATGTTCTCACACAATATCTATGTATTAGTTCAGTTTATACATTAACTACAGAATGTACATCATTAACTGTTACATTGGTGATTACATTGAGGAAATTTTTATCACTAATTTTCTCAATTGTTTATTTTCAAAATCCTTTCACACTGGTACACTGGTTCGGTACTGCATTAGTATTTGTCGGTACATTACTATTCACTGAAGTATTTACAAAAATGTCTAATAGCAATCAACCAAAGACAGTTGGTGATAAAAAAAATGAATAATTAGTCGATTTTACTTATTTTATTTGAATTAGGAATAAAATTAGCTGTTTAATTATTGTTTTATTAACACAAATTCAAAACTTAATACAATACATGATGGATAATCAACAAGTTTCAGATCTATTATCATCATTGCAAGTACTGATATAAAATTTATGTGAAGACGTCTTTTATGTTTTGAAATTGTCGTACGGCAAGATCCACAGGTAAATCGAATTTATAACCAGCTAAAGTATCTAAACTCTTCAATGCATCTTGGAAACCTATAAATTTTTTCATTTCATAATTAATACAATTAATAATAATAAAATAGATAAGTACCAGTTTTTGCAACGTAACTCCATGGATAATAGTGAGTTCTTATAATTTGATTACATTGGAAAATTAACCCCAACCAAGAAACCAATTTATTCGCACTAAAATTAGGATAATTTAATAAACTGAAAATAAATGAATTAGTTGTAATACTACTTTAAAGCGGCACAAATGAATGCTTTAAAATGTGAATCATAACTTCTTTTATATGGTGAATGTGTTGAAATAATATTTCCAATAGTACAAAGCATATTGTGTTTAGTTGTTGTCGGTGAAGCACCAGCAATATCTAAATTAAAACTTTGTGATAATTTTCTAGCTGGTGTTGAATTGAATTTTTCACCATTTTTCAAATGATAATACTCCAATATTATTTCCCAAGCATGTATTTCATGTTGTTGTATTGTTGGACGTTTTGGAAAACAACCAATAAAGGGTACAATACTTGAATTATTAATGGTTTGTGTTGAACCATGTTGTATTAAATCTCTTATACTAACAGCTAAATATTTACGTATAACTGTCGTTAATTGACCATTATATAATAATGATTCTGAATCACTATTATGATCATTTTGTATACAATTATCTTTAGTATTTTGAATTAGTTCTTTAACACGAATTATTGCCATTTCCAATTTAGCTCGAAGATCACTAAAATTCAATTAAAATCAATCCCAAATAATGCTGTATTATTAAAATAATTGTAAAATACCCCCAATGATTTGCTTTCATGGTATTTTTCAAATCGTTTTTTTTAAAATGATGCGGCCCACAACCTAGTTGTAAAACAGCAAACATTTGTAATAGGGTAGCTGTTCGTTGTATTATTCCAATTGTGTCACTTTTAAAGGGTTTTTTTAACGAATGATAAGCACATCCACAAGAACACTTATCATGTTTTGTATCGCTTTGTAAATAACTAATGAAACGTTCTAGATCAGCTACTTGTGTCTTCAATTGTGCTACTAAATGTTCTTTAACTCTCAACGGACTTATTAATTGCTCTAAAGCGATATTTATTTGTTGTTTAACATCAGCTGAAGTCATCTAAGAATAAATCGAAATTATTAAATATCAAAAACAAAAATTATGAATCTATACTTTATGGTATTTTTTCTCGTCAATTTCTAAATTCATTCGTGTTTTTAACTCATTTAAAATAACACGTTGTCGCTCTAATATTACTTCTTGTGGTACTTCAGCTTCACCATTTTCAAATGCGTATTGTTCTAATTCTCTTAATTGTGATTTTAATCGTTCTATTAATTCTTTTTGTTGGGTTCGTCTTAAACGTACAGCTTCAGCTAAACTGGCTTCATCCATACGTTCTTTAACTAAACTTATATCAGGAATACCACGAAATGCAAATTCTTCTAATGATTTTAGAAGCTCTTCGCGATTTTCTGACGGTGCATTCACCACTTGTCGCAAACGAAACTGAACCTATTGTCATAATTATTAGAATAGTTTTTTTTTCCAACTGATATGAATTACCTGGGCGAAATGAGTTGTCAAAGCAAATAGTGAGGAATTGAGAAGTTCTTGTTCCTCTTCCATATTTCGTAATTTCTCATAATTGATTCTAGAATAATGTCATTAATGGAGTTTTGTAGAATAATAGATTTTTATTTTACTTACTGATTGGGGTTATCACAATAATCGTACTCCGAACGCTCATGACAAATGCTAGTTTCTTGATCATTTGGAGCGCCTAGTGGATCCCATCGTTCTCCAGTCGGTTCATCTGAACAAATTTCACTTTTAACTTCATCCATCATTAAAATTTAATTATTTATTCAACAGAACATTCTCAATAATGTAAGAAATATTTCAATATTCTGCGCATGTGACGAAAATTTTAGTCGTTTCGAGATTCTCTAATATGATTAAAGAAATTGCCATTTTTTTTTTCTATGAAATTGATGTTAAAATCTGTCCAAATACAGCACATATTCATATTGGTGAGTCGTTTGAAATAATTATTCATTAATTTGCATTGTTTATATAATAAAAATTTTATTGAAAAATTATTGAACATATACAACAATTTTCCCGACTATTTCTACAAAGCTCTGTCAAAAACGCTTCCTCTATGACGCAGATAACGTTTGGTGACGTCAATAACAACTTTATCAGAATTGAAATAGCCCGCCTTATTACCTAAGAACGAAACAAAAATTAATAATAATCCCTATTAACTTTTTATTCTTAAAATTAAAAAAAAAATCAGTTGATAGATCAATAATTTTACTACCCAAAAAAATTGAGTGAAAATCTAAAATTTGAATGCAATAACATTCATAATGAATTTTTAGGAAAAAAATCAGCAAATTGTTGATTTCAAATGAATTTATATTTTCAAAATGATCCTAGCGCATCCACCAAATTCTATCATATAGTGATTTTAAGAACAAATAGATGACGCTATAAATGCCGGTAACTCTGTCGATAATTGCTATTTGACAGGTGAATAATGACCTTGAGTCTGATAATGGATAACTTGCTGTCATTTTCTAGTGAATTTCTTGCAAAGAAAAATAAATAAAATAAATTAAAAGAAAAAATTATTGAATTCCTATAATTTAAATTTAATCCGAATTAGAAATTCTATAGTATAACTAGGCAAAGTTTACTAAAAAGAGTGAATGCTTTTTGTGAAAAATATTGATTATTGAATAGAAAAATATCAAATAGATGTATAAAATCAAAAAATGAATAACAGGGACGAAAAACTGAAACCAACAATTGGCACACCTAAAAGAACATTAATTACAGATGATTATGAAATATCAAGTACAGTCTTAGGTCTTGGTATAAATGGTAAAGTTGTTGAGTGTTTTTCCAAGAAATCGAAAGAAAAATATGCACTTAAGGTAAATTATAATCGATCTTTAATTCATTGGAGTAAAATTGATCAATAAACAATTTCAGATACTTGTGGATAGTGTTAAAGCTCGAAGAGAAGTCGAATTACATTGGAGAGCTAGTGGTTGTGTTCACATAGTCAATATTATCGATGTTTATGAAAATAAATATAAGAAAAATAATTGTTTATTGGTGGTAATGGAATGGTGGGTAATTCTAAACATTTTTTTTCTATTTTTTATAATTAATATAATTAATTAATGTAATAATTTCAGTATGGAAGGTGGTGAATTATTCCAAAGAATTCAAGATAGACCGGATGGTGCATTTACAGAAAGAGGTGAATTTTATTGTTTATTTTTCAAAAGAAAATTATTCACTTGATTGAAGATATTGCCATAATTTGTAAAGTTTCGGTAACTCTAACTGTTTATGATGATTAATTTATATTTACGCTTGCGCATTGATATCAAATCTACATTGTCTGCTTTTTTGGAATCTAGTTTATTAATTTTTGAATTTTATTTCAGAAGCCGCTCAAATTATGCATGAAATCTGTATTGCTGTCAAATATCTACATAATTTGGATATAGCTCACAGGGATTTGAAACCAGAAAATTTATTGTATTCAAAAAAAGGTAATTACGGTGTACTTAAATTAACTGATTTTGGTTTTGCTAAGGAAACATCAAATAAAGGTACATTACAAACACCATGTTATACACCATATTATGTGGGTATGTTATTGAATGACGTATGAAAAATTGTTTATTCATTTATAACTGTTTTTCAAGCCCCTGAAGTGTTAGGTCCTGAAAAGTATGATAAAAGCTGTGATATTTGGTCTCTTGGTGTTATTATGTACATTTTGTGAGTATATTTTCATAAATATTCAAAATTCAAAATTTCTATATATGTATATTAAACATTTCGATTGCTTTGAAAATTGGAAATTCTAGGCTATGTGGTTTTCCTCCATTTTATAGTAATCATGGTTTGGCGATATCACCTGGAATGAAAGATAGAATTCGAATGGGCCAATATACATTCCCAAATCCAGAATGGCAAAATGTTAGTCAAGATGCTAAAGATTTAATCAATGAAATGTTAACAATCGATCCAGCCAAACGTTTATCTATTGAACAAGTTATGAGTAACCGTTGGATTGCTGTATGTTTCATTTATTTATCAACTTTACCTAAAATAATAATCATTAATATTGTAGCAATTCATGGCAGTTCCTCAAACACCTTTACATACGAATAAAATGTTGAAAGAAGGAGAAGAATTATGGCCTGAAGTTCAAGAAGAAATGACCAGATCATTAGCAACAATGCGTGTTGATTATGATCAAGTACAAATAAAAACATTAGAGAATTCAAATAATCCGTTATTGAATAAACGTCGTAAACGTGTTGCTAATCAACAACCCCCAATTAAAGAATGAATAATTGATAGCTTATTTTCTAAAATTAGTGCCTTTAGAACAATTGAAGAAAAATTAATTTGAATATTATTACTGCAATAATCATTAATGTTTGTCCAGTCTTTATAATTGTCTTCAGTTAATTATAACATAATATTTTACAATAATTTAAAAAAATTTTAAAATCATTTTATCGTATAAATTGTATTTGTTGAATATATTTATCTTAAATTATAAAGCAACTTATTGTTGCTTTAGTCATATTTACAAAACAAAAAAAAATTCAAAATATGGCCTAGTTATATAGGACAAGTTTGTTTAGTTGAATTTTTTTATATTGTGCCTTTCTGATATAACAAAATTATTTAATTAGAATCCTATTGAAACTGTTTCAATTTGAAACAGAGTAGGGTTTTAGTTATTATTTGTACTTATAGAGTGTTGCAAGAAACAAAAAGTACATCTAATAAATAAATCAAATAATATTGAAACTTTTATTATAACTTTCTATTTATTTAAATATTCCTGTTTTTTTTGTTTTTTTTTGATAATATCAAGGTTGAATATTAAAAAAATTCAAGACGTATTTTGTCTTAATCAATTTATTTTATGGATTGAATTTATAAGGACAACTCAGAATATAATTCATATTTTAATAAATTATAGAAACAATTTTTGAATACAATCAGTTTTCAGAGTGCACTGTTCGTGACTAGTCTGTTTCAAAATTCATAATAAATAATTGTTTATCTAAATTATCAATAAAATGATTGGTGTAAGTAATTTTTTTGCTATTTTTGATCATACTGATCGAAAAATATGCTTTTTAAACTTTCATTTTCCTACACATTTGACACATTTAAAATTAAAAATTTGAGAAAATTAAATGTTATAAAAACTCAATTGAAGTATATCATATCGAATCAGATTGATTACTTATGCAATTATCTAATTCAATAACTGATCAATTGATCTGCCTATTGATTAATGCTTTGAAAAATTAATGATAATTCAACAAAAAAACAAGACTTCGAACTTGCTGAATAAATGGAAAATATCTATATCTATATGTTATTTTTTTTTTTTTGTTTATTGATTATTTAATTATTGATATCAATTATGAAATTTTTTATAATCAAAAATCGCTTATTAACGTCTAATAATAATAACCAGAAAAAACTAGTTCAAAGGCTAAAACGCTAACTGTTAGATAAGTATTTTTCGCTCTTGAAAATTGATGAGTTAACGTGACATTGTGACATTAGTGATTCCTACTATTTTCTTATCATTCATTAATTAAAATTGAAAATTTTTGCAAACATTTTGTGGACGTCTCAAAAAATTTATCTCATTTGCTACTTTTATATTTATATATTGACCTATATTAGCAAATTTTCACCATATTTTGATCGTTCACTTTCTAAAATTGCAATTGTTACAGAATAACCTCAACTTATTCACAAAATTCGTTGGACGTATTCAAACAAATTGTGAGTAATTGGAAACTAATTGAGAATAATCTTGAAATAATTGAATTAATTAATTATTTTATTGTAATTTTGATGTTTTTATCAACAAATTATTGATTATATAATTTTAGGTTATACAACGATTACCAATATGCCTTGCCCATTTTTAACTCACTTAAGCCAGAATTATGTTAAAAATTATGCACCTGTTTTATTAAAAATGTATGGTAATTTATGTCCTGTCATATCCCATATGAGCACAATTAACGGACAAGATTTGGAAACTGTTAATTCAGGTATTACAATTTGAATATGAGAAATTCAGTTTTCTGAAATCTTTTATTTCATTTCAGAAACTGTGAAAACATCATCACCTTGTCCGTTTTTAAACAAAGTCAATAATGTTATTAAAGAAGTTAAAAACGATGATACAATCGAAATGAAAAACGAAACAACAAATATAGAAAGATTTCAATATGATCAGTTTTTCCATCAACAAATTATGAAAAAAAAGAAGGAACATTCCTATCGTATTTTCAAAAAAGTTAATCGTTTAGCTGGTCCTGGACAATTTCCAAGCGCAAAGGAGTATTCATGGGGTGAAAAACCAATAACTGTATGGTGTTCAAATGATTATCTCGGCATGTCTTGCCACCCAGAAGTAAAAAAAGCTGTACAGTAAGTGATAATTATATTTAATATTTATTGATTATAATGTAATAAAATAATATTTATAGAAATGCTTTGGAAATGTACGGTACTGGTGCAGGTGGTACTCGTAATATTTCTGGTAATTCAACACTTCATGAAAATTTGGAAAAACTATTAGCTAGACTACATCAAAAAGAAGGTGCATTATTATTTACTTCATGTTTTGTTGCTAATGATTCAACATTATTTACATTAGCTAAAACATTACCAGGTTTTCATCAATTATTTAAGTGAATTAAATTTTTTTTTTATATAATAGGTAAATTTTAGGTTGTCATATATTTTCTGATGCCGGAAATCATGCGTCTATGATACAAGGAATTCGTAATAGTCAAGTTCCTAAACATATATATCGTCATAATGATCCAAAGCATCTTGAAGAATTGTTGCAAAAACTTGATGTCAATATTCCAAAAATTGTTGCATTTGAAACTGTACATTCTATGTCGGGTGCTGTTTGTCCTTTAGAGGTTAGATATTTTTTTAATGAATAGGTAATATTGTGCAAATTCGATGAATTATAGGACTTATGTGATGTCGCCCACAAATATGGTGCATTGACATTTATTGATGAAGTCCATGCTGTTGGTTTATACGGTGACCATGGTGCTGGTATTGGTGAACGTGATGCTAAATTAGAGAAAATGGATATAATATCAGGAACTTTGGGTAAAGCATTTGGAAATGTTGGCGGTTATATTGGTAATATATAATTCAAAACTTGATTGTTAAATTTAATCAAAATGTTGTCTAAAATCTATCCAGCTTCTAGTGGTTTATTAGTTGATATGATACGTTCATATGCTGCTGGTTTTATATTTACAACATCATTACCACCAACTGTATTAGCTGGTGCTTATAAAGCTATTGAAATATTAGCTTCAGATGAAGGACGTAATTTGAGAAAATGTCATCAAGATAATGTTAAATATCTAAGAAATAATTTATTGAGAAATGGTTTTCCAGTTGAGCATACACCAAGTCATATAATACCAATTAAAATTGGTAATCCATTACAATGTGGAGCTGTTTGTGATACTTTATTGAAAGAAAAAGGCCATTATATACAAGCTATTAATTATCCAACTGTTGCTAAGGGACAAGAAAAATTACGTCTAGCACCAACACCACATCATACTAAAGAAATGATGAATAAATTGATGATGGATATGAAAGAAGTCTGGCAAGATTTGCAATTACCATTCACCGGATTACAATGTGAAACGGTAATTTTATACTTCTATCATTTATTTGAAATAATTTGCAATAACAGACGCTGATTCAGCTTATTCTCGATTATTTTATTTATTCCACATTTGACACTTGAAAATTACAAATTAAATCGAAAAAGTTGAAATTTGCCTGTTAAACACACCTATCATTCTATTATTTTTTAGAATGTAATTTTTATATTTTTCTATACCTACCCATAGGAATGTAAATATTGTCAGAAGCCAATATTGTTCGATTATTATGAATCAAGAACCCGTCAAGATTGTGCAAAAGAAATTTGTTGCAATATTCCTAATTGTCCACAAATGGTTGTTGTTTGAAAAGATTATCTAATTTTTTAGTGGTGATGGTAAATATAATATATAATAAGAATAATAATTTAAAGAATAAATGTTATAGATATTTATGAAATAAATTTCATTCGGAGATGGTGAAAGTGTGTTAATTCTACCTAATCCCGTTTCAAATTTACATTTTTTTGAATTAAATAAGATTATGGAAGTTGCTTTATTTATATTCTGATTAGAACAATATCATCTAAGTCATCAAGTATGAATTATAAGTTATCAGATAAATATGTATCAAGAAGTCTGGAACTTAGTTTGTTGAGTTACTGCAATATTCTCTCTGCAACTAAAAATTCAACATATCTTCAAAATATTGTGAGAAATAAAAGTGAAGGATTTATTAATATCATTTTGAAAATATGTATTTGAACCATATGTTAATGTATTTCATCAACATTACCCATCATATTGTAAAAATTTATCAAAATATAATAGTTGTACTAATGAGTGCTCATCGGTTCATAGAAACCATAATTTTAGAACACCATGACCTAACATGAAAATTTCGATTATTATTATTATTTTTGATGTGACTAATGAATAATGATAGATAAATTATATAACTAATATGCAAAATCCATATGAATTAGCACAATTTTAGAATTTAGAATTACCCGCCATTTTATAGTAGATATCTCTAGTGTATGTAATTTGAGTATTGTTTACATTTTAATGTGTTACATTTTATCAAATGTTATATGATACAATTATTGATAAAATAAATGAATTATAAATAAAAATATACATATATGAATATATACATATAAATAAAATATACAGCTTAACACATTGACAATGTCAATATGCAATTGTGTTTCTGATTTTTGTGTGTTATTTTAATGCGCAGGATATAGAATATTCACCTTTTTCGATTACACAGTTGCCGAATTATCTTTTGTTAGTTTACGTGCTGACGTCATCATAAACAATAATTTCATAGTAATGTAAATTTTTGTGATTGAAATATTTGAATAATCTAAATGGTAATATAATTAATTTAGCATAAAACAATAATATAAGATAGATAATTGTAAGAATATAAGTATTATTGTTAATTTTGCGAATTCCTAATTTATCTTGGCAACGGGGCATTATTTTGTGGCGCATGCTATTTGATATAGTCGTTTTGGTGAGATTTTGAGAGAGAGTGCGACAACGGCGTCGGAGAAATTAAACGTGTGTGTTGTGTGTAATATTTTGATGTGGTCATACAACACGAAAATAATAAAATATCGAACGTAAAATTATGTTTTAAATGAAATATTGTTTGTGTTTATTTATGCCGGAGCTATGTTGTGCCGGATTATAGCTCTAATTAGAGCAACGTGTACGCTCAAATAGTTGATTTTCAATTTTATTTTTTTTATTTATTTATAATTTTTTTCTTTTATTGAAAGAAGAAGAAATTGTTTTAACAATTCTTGTATGTAGGTTAAGGTTTGTGTGTTAAAAAACAAAACAGTCAAAGATGTACGCTAAAGGAAAGGGATCAACGGTGCCGTCCGATGCACAAGCGCGTGAAAAGTAAGTAAATTTGTTTAAGGGCTATCTTAAGTCCACGTGTACAATAGGGGGGCTGTTAATAATAATGTCATCTATTGATATACAGGCTAGCATTATACGTTTATGAATATCTACTTCACGTTGGTGCACAAAAGGCAGCACAAACTTTCTTATCAGAGGTAAATTGTCAAAACATTTATAGAAAATATACGCCCCCTTTTTCTTTATTTAATCTCTATTTCTAGATACGATGGGAGAAAAATATAACATTAGGAGAACCTCCGGGATTTCTACATTCATGGTGGTGGTAAGTTTTATTATTTGATTTTCATTTATAAAAAATGAAAATTTTATTGTTGTTGTTGTGTTGGTGATGGTGGCGGTAATAGTAGTAGTCGTGGTTGTGGTAATACATATAGTGGTACTGTTATGATTGTCATTATTTATAAACTATGATTATAATTTGAATAATTTAAATAAAAATAATAATAATAATAATAATAGATAATTTTTATTCTAGCGTATTTTGGGATTTATATTGTGCAGCCCCTGAAAGAAGAGATACCTGTGAACATTCATCTGAAGCAAAAGCCTTCCATGATTATGTGAGTATTTTCACTATTCCGGTATCCACGGATCAATACTCTAACTCGGAGCATGGCAACGTCGCCTTGAATACGCGTTTTACCAGGTGCACTGAAGTTGGCTTTTTTTTTCAATTTTCCATATTTTATTGCCAACCCAGCTATATTATCAACAGAAATTTTAAGTTTTCATTCAATAAAAAATTGATAATAATAATTATAAAATAACTTAAATACGTACGAAACAATATTCTATTTTCTCATTGAACAATAAATTCAATCAACATAAAGGTGGAGGACCTTGAGTTTATCTCTTAGGCCAGCCACTATGTACCTAGTTAGTGTATCTAGTTAAGTGGTTGGTTAGGTATTACGGCACCGGTTGAGTTTATACCGTTTTATTCCTTTCATTCCAAATAAACTCAATATTAAAGACGGATTTTTACGCATCTCATAAATGTTGAATATTGGCGTTGTTTACATTGAATAAACTAATATACATCATATAATATATAAAATATAATCTGGAAAAAGCCCAACGTTGCCAATTTTCGTTATAGCCAATTTACGATTATATCTAGAAAATACAAAATTTATTGCTTTTTTTTCCTGTATTATTATTTTGTTGTTATTGCCTTGTAACTAATAATCATTATAATGACAATTATTTTTAATGAGGTGTGGTTTGTTTTTCCGTTTCGTTGAAAATATTGTTTTGGAGGGAAATCTAATTCGAAATAGTTTTATTATTATTTATTAAATATAAATATTTTATAGGGCTTTGTCAATTCTGGTTATGGAGTTAATGGAATCGCACATGTAAGTTTAATAATTATTGAGTTTTTTCAAAATTTTTTTTTCAAATTGAAATTGATTTTCATTTAATTATTGGTGATTTAGAATACGGGACCCGCACCAAGTCCGTTGGGACAAATGCCACCTACTGATGGTATGCCTGGAGGACCTATACCTCCTGGTTTCTTCCCGGTAATATTTGATCTCAACATTTTTTATGAAAAAAAACCAAACTATTTCTTTGAATTAATAGAATTCAACGATGAGGCCGTCTCCCCCAACACATCCTTCGAGTCAGCCATCACCACATTCACAGCCACCTCCACCTCATTCACAAATGATGTCAACACAGCCTTTTATGGGACCTCGTTATCCTGCTGGTCCTAGACCTGGTGTACGAATGCCTCAAATTGGAAGTGATTTTAACGGGGTAACTTTTCATTGAATTATCAAATAAGATAATTTCTTGAATACGGATGAGGTACTAATTGTAGCCACCGGTCAGAAATTGGTAGCTATTAATCCCCAATTGCACCACCTTCAGGAAAAATTGAGGGCTGAACAATTTTTTAATGAATTATACATGACCGATTTACTTGAGAAATTTTTTTCCCCGTCAATGTGGGATCAATAGCTATCAAGTTCTGGCTGTGGCCGGTGGCCACGCTTAGTGCCTCACCCTGTGTAAGTATTTAATTTATTTTCTATGCTTATTTTATTAGCCTCCTGGCCAGCCGATGATGCCGAATAATATGGATCCAACAAGACAAGGTAACACCCGATCAGTTACTACCTTGAATATATTTTTTATAAATATAAACATTAATTGATTAATATTTGATTATAACTTGAAAGAAAATTGCACAAGCATGAAGCAATTTCATGATATGCCTCATGTAATGCATCTATTTCTGTCTCCAGGTGAAGGCGGAGAATTTGTAGGTTGGCAAGGTAGGCAATGCGCTCCTTCACCATTACACATCCATACGCATACACTTCTTTGCTTGCTTTGCTTTTATTATTATGATTATTATTATTATTTATTATTTATTATTTATTATTTATTATTTATTATTTATTATTTATTATTATTATTATTATTTTTATTATTATTATTATATTTCAAAAAAAAAAATAATAATAAAGGAAAAAAATCATTTATTTCAAATATCAGTTCAAAATATATCATTGGTGCTGGCATGCTGGTGTCGTTCGTGCTGAACATAATACGTTTACCTGATAGAAAAACACTAGTAATCTATCAAAGGAAGAGAATGCTTTGATTTTCTAATTTCTATTTATGTTTAGGTCCTCCAGGAATGAATCCGATGAATCGTATGAATCCACCAAGAGGACCATCAATGGGACCTTTAGGTCCTGGCACATATGGACCTGGATTAAGAGGTCCACCACCTAATAGTAGCTTAGGTCCAGGAGGACCAATGCCACCTATGTCAATGACTGGCCCAGGTGGCCGGCCTCAATGGCAACCTAATACATCTACGGTAAATCTTACCATCGTATTTATGAATTAATTTATTAATTTAATTTTTTATTCAAATTTTTAGCCTATGAATTATTCTTCCTCGTCACCGGGTAACTATGGTGGTCCACCTGGTTCAGCTGGTCCACCTGGTCCTGGTACGCCAATAATGCCGAGTCCGCAAGATTCATCGAATTCTGGTGGGGAGAATATGTATACATTAATGAAACCAGCTGTTGGTGGTAATATGCCAGGTGAATTTCAAATGGGTGGTGGACCAGAGGGTGGTCCTATGGGTCCTATGGGTCCAAATTCAATGGGTCCTGTATTGAATGGTGATGGTATGGATGGTATGAAAAATTCACCTGCAAATGGGGGACCTGGAACACCTAGAGAAGATAGCGGCAGTGGAATGGGCGATTATAATCTGGGCGGATTTGGTGGCCCGGGCGAAAACGTGAGTAAAAACGCGGTGGCCGGTTGCTTACGCTTTTGTAGAACTGACACACTTAACCACTAAAGGTCGCTTTCCTTGCAGGACCAAACGGAATCGGCTGCTATTTTGAAAATAAAAGAGAGCATGCAAGAGGAGGCCAAGAGGTTTGAGAAAGACTCGGACCACCCTGAGTATTTCATACAATAACTCCCTCGCTGGCCTCTTTGGCTGGTGGACGCCTCTCTTCCTACCTAACCTATACTAACCCGGGCGGTGGTCTGCTCAGCTCTTCCTGCCCTCATCGTTGCGAGCTCGCCCTCCCCAAAAATTCTATGACCTGTTTTGACTACTACTAGTCATGAATGTTTTCTGTTTTGCAGATTTTCCTTTGAAAGCTGATTTTATGAAGACACATTATGGACATTGTGTGGCTATTATTTGGTGTAATTTATTCTCAAGTTCCTGATACCAATACCTACTTGTCCACCAGTCTAGGCTAGGTTGGATGTATTCACGGCGTTTTGTGTTTGTCATGTACTACTTGCATGTGTCTACATTCCTCCGTGGAGCAGATTGAAGGTGATCATAGATCAAATACTAAGTATAAACATCACTCACACATCACACATTGTAGTTTTTTAAAATTTTTACTCAAAATTTGTAATTATTATTCAAAATACCTATACCTACAATCTGCTCCAGCCTAATGTTGTTTCTTCACCATTTTTATGTGTACATGCAATAGAGAAGTGCAAAAGGGGAACGCTCATGCTCCTCTATCAATAAATAAATTGTTTTTATCGGTCTTTAAGGAAAAAAAAAACATGAAATGGAAATGATATAAGAAAATAAGTAAATGAAAAAAAAACTGATTCAACACTATGATATACTTAAGTTGGATAATATGATGAATTTTAATTAATTTATAAACTTTGTTCTTAATATATTATACATATTATATATTTGAAAGATTAGATTATTTTTATGACTGAATAAATGTGAGTATGATTGTTTTAATGTGTGAATGAATCAGGGTGCAGAAGTGGATAAATAACATGTGAACATGTGCATCTTATATTGCTTTTTTTTTGTATGGTTTAATAAATATTAAAAGGTTAATAATTTGATTTCACCTAAAATTCCCTCATATTATTTGAAAAAATAATCTTCGGTCTCAAAAAAAAAAACTTGCTAAAAGCCTCCCCTTTTGCAAGAACAACCGAGAATTGAAACAAAACAAAATTATCAAAAAATTTTAACAAAAATAATGTTTCATTAAAATGGAATATATGAGTTGCATGATCACGTTCATTATTTTGGTGAATATTGTAATATTTATTGAGAACTAAAAAAAAATGATATTAAAAATTTTCGTTTCTAATGGTCTCTAAATATTAGCGAATCTACGCTAAATGGTATTTATCATCGAAAAATATATATTTTTTTTTTAAATTCTATAGAATTAAAAAACAGTTTTATTAATTATAATAAGAAATCTTGTAGTTGAAACAAGAGAAAAATAAAATCTTAAAAATTTCGTTATTTTTTTATCTCAAAAGTAAAATCGG
>JAZBGZ010000232.1:19143-30978 GCA_037414795.1 Stenodera caucasica | reverse complement strand
CATTTGGGCGTGGATAACAAAGACAGAGATAATACATTTCCGACTTGGAGTCTGGATACTAGTTTGGAGTGTTCCAATAACTTTCCTTGTACTATTTTCAAATTACTGGAACACTGCGGGAGCCAATTTTTGTATTCTTAAAGTTGATAGAAAAAATATAAATTTCTTATTATTGTAGTAGTTTTTCGTATCATTGACATGTGATAGAAACTTATTAGCACAATTAATCTTTAATTAAGTTGAATGTTTTAATAGTCGGTTCAATTAGAAAAGTTTAAGCGATGTCCGTTGAAATTGAACAACTTTACACAAATTTAAATCAACTTTTAGATGGTGAGTGATTGAAATTTTAATAGAATAAAAAAATGATAAGGGAAGTAGGACATTTTTGCTTGATTAGATGAAATTGTGATACAGGAAAATTTCAAATTGAAAATTTCTAGATATTTGTGAATTTTTACGTGATGAAAATAATTACGAGAAATTATCATCAACATCACGAAAACATGCTGATGAATTAATTAAGAGATCAAAATTACAGTTACAAGAAATTGAAAAAATTCACACTGAAAACAATGAACCGGACGGAGCCTATGTTGATATGGAGCGAAAACCTGGTGAGCGATAATTCAAATAAATTTAAACCGAAATAATAATCAACATTTTCAGCAATTAGCGAGAATGATAACGATATTTATTCATCGGTTGAAGAAAATATGATTATTTTATCAAAATCTGATCCATACGCAAGTAAGTGGAATTTTTGGAAAATTCTCAAGAAAAATCACCAGAAATCTTTCAGATTTACCATTCAAAGATCTATCACAAGATATAAAATATGGTCAATTATCGTGGAAAATACGTATAATATTGAATTTCGAGAAAATGCGACGTATTTTTGCCGGTATACATGATAATTGGTTATTAATTTATTCCAATGAAAAAGATGATCAAAAACCAATTCAAACATTCGATTTGAAATATCATAAAGCTAAAAGTGTAATTTACAAACAAGGAAAAAGTCCACTACAAGATTTCGAATTGATATCAACAATAGAAACAAAAAAAACTTATTATGTAAGATAGGTTTTCCTATTTATAAAAATTAAATTTTGCGAAAAATTTTCCTATTTTTAGTTCGTTGCTTTAACACCCAAAGATATGCTACAATGGATCGCTCATATAAATCGTTATCATGAATCATTGAATCAAACGAGAAAATCCTTATCAAATAGTGAGATTTCAGAAACTTACGATACTATAATTAATTTGAAAAATCTCCCCAAAAATAATTACACTTATAATAATAACGAAGATCATGATAATATTGTTGATGATGATGAAATTTATCATGATATTGAACCGTAAGGATATTTTTTTCCAATTATTCAATGATAATGTAAGAATTTTCAGATTATCGAATAATAAGCTGCAAAATATAGTGAAAAATAATCACCAAATTGGAGATAAACCTCCTGTTTTACCGTTGAGGCGTATTTTAACAAAAGCTGATACACCATTACCTCCTATACCAAAAAAAAAAACAAATTCAGAAGAATCATTACAATCTTATGATCCTGTTTGTTCACAACAATTAACAGAAAGTGATGATAATTCATTTTCTGATTCAGAAATTGATGATACTTATGAAATATTTGTAACAACAGCTACAATTGAACAAAAGCCAACGAAATTCAATCAGAAAATTGATGATAAATTAAATAATACTGAAAATATCGAAAAAACAATGTCATTCAAAGGAAAACCAGCAATTAAAGAAAAACCAAAACATCTAATTCTATTACGAAAATAATAAGAATCAAATATATTCAAAATATTTACAAATTATTTTAAATGCAGTACCAAAAATGGTCAATAATAACATTATACGCATGCGTTGTTAATATTACGCAAGCGCTTCCCTTAAATTAAAGTCTTTCAAGAGACCTTCAATGTCAACATCTGAGTGGTGTAGATTGTAGATGTTTCTTTGAGGGTGTTGTCTGTTTATTTTTTTAATTGCCAAAAATTTATGTATGTATAATCATTTTTCCGAATAAAAAAAATTAGTAATACTTATATCGTCTCTTTTTGTTTTTATTATTATTTATTTTATTATAATTATCATCATTATTATCTTTAATAATTTACATTTTATTCTATTATCTGCATGGCATACTGTTTTCTGCATTGTTATTTGCTTTTTTTCTAATTATTGATAATTTATAATTATTCCCATTTTTCTTATTTTGAACATAAAAAAATACTAATAGAATAATATTAATTAATATACGGAGGTTATTGTGGTAGTTGTGTCATTTAAAATGAAGCTAGAAATTTTCATATAAAAATAGTGAATATTGTAATTTTATCAATCAATCGATACTATACTATTTATTTTTAAACGATATCGTAAATTTTTTTTCTATATATATACATATGTATGTATAGTTAAGTAATTTTATCTTATTATCTTATAATAAATTTTAATAGAATTGTTTTCAATTTAGATTTATTTATTCTTCAAATATTTTGCTTTTTTTAAATAATAATATAAACAAAATAAATTCTATTTATAGAATTAATAGATATTAATTTTGGAAAAAATTAGATCATTCGGCCACTCACACAAGAGAATGTCCAATAATTGTTTCAAATTCAGTTATTTTAGTTAAGTTTTGGCACGAAAACATTAGAAAAATTTTTGAAGTTCAACTATGATCTATTTTGTATCATTCAATTACAGAATAAAAGAATTTTAAAAATAATGATTTGTGATATAAAACAACAAAAATTACCATAATAACTTAATCTTCAGGTAAGAAAAGTTAAGATCAAATTAATATTATTGCTACCTGAATGTTTTAATTATTTATTTATTTATTTATTTATATTTAAAAAGATGAGTAGCACTGTTGAAGATTATTTTTGATTTTTTTCTAATGATAAAGTGAAATTATGATACGAAAGATAAAATCGCTTTAAAATTATACTCAAAATAATAACACAAGCAAAAAATCAAGGTTTTTAACATAAAAAAAATGTTATATAATTTTGAAATTTCACGAGTGAGTCTCCGGATCTTGACATAAGACATGCTTTAAATTTATTGACATGATAGTATTTAAATTAAACTATAGAGTATTTTGTTGTTAATTGTGAAATAAACCCAATTTATGCAATAAATGAAAAAATCAATATCACTATGCAATACCCACTTAAAGACACATTTGAATTTGACATATTCTCTAATAATAAGGGGCATAGTTCAAGATTTTCACTTCGAGGATAATAATCAATGAGTAATTAAATTGAATCGTCAATATTATTTACCTGGTAAAACAAATCAAAATGACTCTTATTTAAGATACAGAGAATTGTCAACAACTGACGTATTGATTCCAAAGATCGTTCTTTGTTTCATTTACAGTAGTAAATTAGAGATTTTTTTAAAAAGTTTTTTATTATTTTTACGATTTAAAATAGAAAATATTTACATCAAAAATCACGACTAAAAATAGGCGTGTTTCTAGAATAAAATTATAATACAAAACAAAAATTGGAAAAAATAAAAAAAAAACAATTTAGTCCATAGTTTATGTTTAGAATTATATTTTGATGGGGATACCGCATCCATTCCCCCAAATCAAGGAAACATGAGCTATGATCACGTTCTCAGGTGATGCTCGTAATTTGTAGATCATTAGAATTTTCCTATATTGATTTTTATTAATTTTTCGACGTTATATTGACGTGAATACCTATTTCAATTTTTGTCGAATAATTATCAGTAATTTTAATTAATTCAGCCATTTTCATTAAAATAAAATATTGATTGATTTTTTTTTGTTATTATGTCTAAAAATTAGTTTTTCTTTCTTTTTTTTTTGTTTCTCTCTTTCGAGGCTGACGTGAATTCAATTTTCATTATTGTCGATTAGATCACGACGTTTCCACGTGCTAACCGTTAAACATTATACGGTGTAAACAACCGCAACAGTAAAATAGTCGAGCATTTCTATTCAGTCCGTTAGTAATTTTGTGATTTTCTTTAAAGAACAATCGACAAATTAATTTGAAAAAAATTATGTTAACCGAGTCTAATTTGCAAATTTACAATAATTCAAATACGAATCAAAGGTAAGTTTTCGATAAAAATTATTATAATTATTTGTATATTGACATTTCAACAACATTTCATCCTTTTGTTCTATTGTTTTTTGTTAATTTCTACTACGTAGTAGCCCTTAATATTTTATTTATGAATCATTATTGTAAAATTATTCAGATGCTTTTTATAATTGATGGAATATCTAATTAGTTTGTTGTTTTATTGTGATTTCTGAAGCACAAGATATATTTTTATTATTCGTAAAAGTGAATATGCTACCCATATTTACAATACTTACAATAATAGTTCAAATATTTAAATATATTTGCTTTGGTTGAATCGCAAACATAAGATAATTTTGAATTAGATTTCATAGGTATTCCAAAAAAATTTCAAGATAATACATAAGAATCAAATTTTGTTCGGTTTTCAAAAATCTCCTATTGAAATCAATAATAAACTTTATAATCTATAATAGATTTTACTATTATTTAACAGATAAATAAATTATCATCATTATTAATATTTTAGTATATATAGGACCAAATATAATTGAATTAGCAAGTTGCCTTCAAAGTTGTTTTTGTTGTTTCAGGCCATACGGTAATATGTTGTGCCGTCAAGTATCAATTGAATCACCGGCTGGCTCTAGTCGTGATTGTGTATTCAATTGTGAAGTACCAGTACCGGATGTACCACCAAATGGTGCTCGTATACGTGTTGTATGTGCTGGTGCATGTTATCGTATGCGTAATCGTTCATCATCAACATCATCAATATCATCAGCACAATCAACAGAAGAAAATGAATATTATCCAAATACATCATCACATTCTGGTATAAGAGATGGTGCATTATTTGCTGGTTATGAAATATCTGGTACTATTGATGCACTTGGTGATAATATTAAATCAACTGATAAAATTGATGTTGATAAACGTGTTATATTATATCCATATGATGGTATACCACATGGTTATGCTGAATATATTGTTGTACCATCTGTACAATATTTAATACCAATACCTGATAATCTTCCAATGGGTGTCGCTGCTATGTTACCAAGTGGTGCTTTATTATCAAAAAATGCTGTATTCACTGCACATAAACATGCTGTTAATTTATTGGAAAATCGACCAATTGATCAAATTTGTAGAATTTTAATTGTTGGTACTGGTGGCTTAGCATTATGGGCATTGAGAATTGCTGAACATCACTTCAAAACTCCAGAATATAAAAATAGAGTACAAATAACAATTGCTTGTCTCAAAGATGAAGGATATATGCTTGCCAATGAACTACCAAAGTAAATTAATCTTCCTTTCCCCAAGACAAAAACAAACTAGATTCTTTCATAATTACAGTGTTACTTTGGTCCAGTGGAACGAAGAAGTCTATGAAAAACAATTGATAGACAGAACAAAAGACGCTTGTGGCGGATTAGTAGATATTGTAATTGATTTCGGAACTACCTCAAGATCACTACATAGATCACTTAGTTGCCTCAATGAGGTAAAATTAACCATACAAAAATCTAAAAATCTTGATATATATATGTATACATATATATATATATATATATATATATATATATAATTTTTTTGTTTACCAAAATAGAGAGGCGTTGTTCTTATTAACGAAGAAGTAGCTGAGCGCCTTCTACCAAAATTCTCAACATTGATTAATAGAACAAATAAAAAAATTGAAGCAGTTTCCAACGGATCAATAGAACAACTAACTGAACTTGTTCAATATGTAGCTTCAGGCGAAGTAAGTTATAAATTCAAATTCAGTTAAATGATAATAATATTATTTTGATTAGATAATACCACCGCCACATACAGAATTTGCTCCAGAAGAGGCAGCTACAGTTGTACAAAAATTATGTCGTTCTGAAATACCAGGAAGAGCTATTTTACGTTTTCATGATATACAATAAATTGAAATACAAAGCGTAAAAAGAGCTCTCCCATATTATTTATAATTAAATGATTAAATTGATCTTTATTTTCACCAAATAATTCTAATTGTGATTGTATTCTTAGAATTTAAGTTATAATTTAAAATTATAAAAGTATTACTATTAAAAGTATTTATCACGTTAACCCCACATTTTTAATAAGGGTATTTACTCACATTGCATTTATATTTGTGATAAGCTTTTAGTTTTGAAAAAATAATTATATCAAAGAAAATGTGTTGTTCTTTAAATTAACGTGAACTAGTTTTAATTTTGAATGTTCATTATTATCATTATTTTTTCTTTTTGTAATAGAAAAATTGTGTAAATATCAAATATATTCACGAAAATTAAATTCCTGTTTTATTTAATCAAAACTTTGATAATTGAGAATAGAACCAATAGAAAAAGTTCTTGACATGTATAATGATAATTAAAGCCAATTATAAGAAGACGAACAACTTTGATTATTTTTATTGGATTTGATTGAACCAATTAACGATTAATTTGAAAAATAGGGGCGGATCTTAAAGTACCAGAAATTTCAGCTCGAATTTTCGTTCTTTAATTTGAAAAGCCCTTCGTTCTTTTCATTATACACATAGTAGGCCTTTAAGTATATTCGCGATTAAATATATATCTACAGTTTTTTAAAATTCTTACAATAAATTTGAATAAAATTTGGAAGTTTTGTAATTATAAGAAAATTCAAAAATTGCGCCAGCTTTTGGTATTTCCGGTGCTAGGATTTTAACCAATCAGAACGTTTATATATATTGAAACTGTTGAAATATGGTATAGAAACAAAATGAGAGATGAGATATGTTGGTGAACTGTCTAAAGGGGTGATCGTGTCTATTTACATTTTTTATTTTAGTTTTATGTGAATATTTACAAAAATTCTAAGGAAATGACATAAAACAAACAATTATGATGGAGTGGCGATTATTTGTGTTGTGGTTTTTATTAAGTTTTCATTTAGAATTTAGTTCAACTATAGATCAAGGTAGTTATTAATAAATTTCGTATTTAAAGGGGTGATTATGTTATCATTAACTTATAATAAATTTTCTTATAATTTCAGCATCATTTTATGGTAGCAGTTATATATCATTACCATTTGAAGAAGCTAAGAGTTCAACTGATATAAATTTCAAATTTCGTACATTATTACCGAATAGTTTATTATTATTAGTAGCTGGAGCAACAGATTATTGTATTGTACAATTGGAAAATAATCGAATCAAAATTAATATAAATTTAGGTGCTGGTGAATCAGAACTACTTTCTCCGTATAATTTGAAATTAAACGATTTAAAATGGCATGAAGTTATAATAATACGACACGAAGCAAATTTGTCAATGATTATTGATAATACTCATAAAGTACAGTAAGTTGGTGATGAAAATTTACATTTAATAAATAAGATTTAAATTTAATTATTTTGTAGAAAAAGTCTACCCGGTCGATTTTTCGAACTCAATATCCATTATGGCCTTTTTGTTGGGGGCCATGGTAATTTTTCTGAATTTTTTTTTGGACATATTGACAACTTCCGCGGCTGCCTATCTGAAGTATTATTTCTCTTACTTTTTATTACTAATTTGAAATAATCAAAATAACAATAATTTTAGCTAAATTATAATGGAATTGCTGTATTAGAGCATGCTCGTCATCGTCAATTACAATCAATTGTTCAAAGGATTACTTGGAATTGTGCAGCTGAATTCGATGCATCGCTCGATCAACCGATTAGTTTTGTTGAAGATGATGCTTATATTTTATTGCAACAACAAAACTCCCATATAAAAGAATTCAAGTTACAATTTGACATTAAAACAATAATATCGCAAGGAATTTTATATTTTAATAGTGGTCATGGTATAAAACTCGATTATTTTTTGGTAGAAATATGGAAAAATAATATTCGAATTATCATAAAGACTGGTACAAAATATTTTGAATTAGTTGATGATAATCGGGTATCAGATGGACATTGGCATAAAGTTATCATCCATATTACACCAATTTTAGTTGAGATTATTGTTGATGGTCATAAGAAAAATGATAAAAACCTTCATGGGCATATATTTCAATTGAGTGAATTTTATTATTTTGGTGGTTTAGAAACAAGTAAACGTTCACGTGCTATATCGAAAGGTTGTAAATTTTGTGATGTCAGTTTTAAAGGATGTCTAAGAAATTTATTGATAAATGATAACTTGAAAGGTTTACCTGATATTCATGTCAGTGAAGGTCTATTACCGGGTTGTGTATGGCAATATCCTTGTCTACAAAATCCTTGTAAAGATGAGAGTATTTGTATACAACAAGGATTGAATTCGTTTCAATGTCAATGTCAAGATGAATTTTGTATAAAGCTAAATTATACAGAAGGTTATAAAGTATTTTCGAAAAATAGTCTCGCAACAGAGTTAGAATTGTTATCAGTGGAACCAATAAAAGTTTTAGAAGGACAAAATGCTATAATAACAACAAATAATCTACATATGATTTTGGATTATAAAAAATATGGAATTAAAGATTCTGGAATTAATTTTCATATTATTGAAGGATCATCACATGGCAGTATAACAATAGATGTATGGCCACATGAGAAAAATTCATTTTCATTATTAGATATTGCTAGAGATAAAGTACATTATATACATGATGGTACTGAATATCATCAAGATATTCTAATATTAGATGTTGAATTTTCACCAATGGATAATTTTATATTACCAGCATATTTACAGGGTAGATTTCGGTTTACATTATCAATCACTATAATGCCAGTTAATGATCCACCACAACTTAGCGTTACCGATTCAACTGTTTTGAGAATCGTACAGGTAAATTTTCATAATTTATAGCATGATTTGTTTTGTAATGTTTTACTAATGTTTAGCTAACTCTGGAGAATATTTTGCTTTTTTTTTAATGGAATATTCCCCGATATAAACAAACATTTTTTTTGAACATGTTTTATGAATGCTACCATTTATGGTTTTGATTTCAATTTGTATATTTTAGCTGGAAAATATTTAAATAATTGCCTTAATTGATAGTCTTTTAAGGCTTTTTTAGTGAATCAAATTCTCATTTATATCAATGTAAAAATAGTAAATTTTTACTCGGAGAAGGGAACCATCCTTCACATGAATTGAAAATTATATGTATAAAAATATTCTCCTGTATTTCGCATGAGTTTGATCGAAATTTTTTATGAATTTTTGACAAAAAATCTTTGTGTAAGGCATTTTTAATAATTTTTGCTTTATTGACATCTAAATATAATTTCAATTAAATTTTGATAACTTCTAAATTTTCGTTATTTATAATTTAATTTGATTCAGTTTAATTTTTTTTGTTTAAGATGAATGTGCTCTAATTATGGCATGCATAGAAATGTTTTTAGTTAAAATATCATGTGAGTATCAATTAACAAAAGTATAAATTTTTACTTCTAAAATGGCCGAAAATTAAGTAATTTTAGAAGTATAAATTCTAAACATTTATCGAAATGTGATTACTTGATTAATTCTAATAAATTTTTCAGGGTACAAGAAAAACAATAGATAGTGATCTATTTAAAGTAAAAGATCCTGATAGTTCTTTAGATCAGATTATTTATAATATTTTAGAATCAAAATCCGGTTATTTTGAAAATGATAACAGTGAAGGTGTTCGCATAACATCATTTACTCAAAACGATTTAAACCATCATAAAATATTATTTATACAAGATAATCATAATACTAATGATTCATACATATCGTTACAAGTATCAGATGGTATTGAAACAAGCCCAGTTACAAAAATACGTGTATCAATATCACCACAATATTGGCGTTTAGAAAATAATACTGGTTTAAATGTATTACATCAAAATTGGGCTATGGTAACATCATTTAATTTAAGTTTTATATCAAATATTAATGTTGAATATAAAATACAATTTTTTATTGTTAAAAAACCAAATTACGGTGTCATTGAAATTGAGAAGCATATTAATTTATGGGAATCAACAGATGTATTTACGAATATTGATATTAAACAACATCGAGTAAGATATCGACATACTGCATCAACGCCAAATTATGACGAATTCCAAGTAAATATATTAATCAAGATGTACTCACCTTTATTTATTTTCTATTTCGAGAATATTTCTATAAAAGAAATGCACTTGAAAAGTACCATACCATTTTTATTGGTCAATTATTATAGTTGAACCGAGAAATAGTTTTTTTGTAAATGCGTAAAAAACTTACGTTTTGTAATATTTTTTGAGTCAGACTAGGTCGCTCCAAGACATATTCCTTCACTAAGATGAATATAATATCATTTATTTATCACAAACTGAGAGTATTCAACTATTAGTTAATTCTCGGAATAGAACGATAAATAGTCTGTCATTTTGTTCTTTATTAATCTAATTAATACCTCTTTTTCTAGTTTCGTATAAATGTCGACAAATCAGGATTATACACGTTTCGAATAACATTCGTAAAATGCTCACTTTACAAAATTAATATAAATCCAGTAATATTGAATGGTACCTGGGAGACATCATTATCAAAAAAATCTTTATCATTTCAAACGCAACCAATCAAAACATTAACAACATCAATACATTATGTTATTACAAATATACCAGTTTATGGTTATTTATTTTCGTCGATATCAAAATATCACTTAAAATCTTGCGATTTATTTAGTCAGGAAGATATAGTTTCAAAAAATATCAAATATAAATTCCATCAGAAGCCGTATTCATTCATCAATGATTCATTTTCGTTTGTTGTTCTATCACCAGGTTGTAACAACATCACTGCAAATTTTAATATCATTTATTATCCTACAAATAATGATCGAGTTAAGGTCGATTTTATTTCGTTACCATTAAGACTCGATGAAGGTGATTCTGGTGTTATTAACACAACATATTTGAATATAAAAACAAGTATAGTTGATGATTTATTGTTTAATGTAACTACAAAGCCTCAAAATGGGATTTTACAAGTCAAATTATACGAAAGTTTGAGGAATAATACGAGTTTTTTCACTTTGAATGAACTGAAATCAAATCAAGTTCTTTATAAACATGATGGTTCAGAAACTCAAACAGATCAATTCAGATTCACAGCATTATCAACGAATAATGAAAATTTCGAATTTGTTGGTGATTTTGTCATTGAAATCACATTAAAAAATGATAACAGTCCTATTAGGGCTGTTGATAAAGTATTTCATGTTGTTGTTGGTGGTGAACGACTTATAACTGGTAACGATTTAAAATATATTGATGTTGATTTTAATACGAAACCATCAGAAATTGTTTATACATGTCGTGAATTACCAAATGGTAATTTTTATGTTGCTGAAAATCAAACAATCAAAATAACCGAATTCACTCAAGATGATTTAAATAATAAACGTATATTATTTAAACATAAAGGACCAGAATTTGCTAGAATTAGATTTTGGATAACTGATGGTCAATTTCATGTTAATGGTATATTAGAAATTCAAGCATCAGCACCATTTATTCATATATTTACAAAAACAAAACTAATCGTCCAACAAGGCAGTAGTGCTATTATTAATAATCAACATTTAATGCATTCAACGAATGTTTTTGCATCTGATATTGATGTTATTTATGAAATTATTAATTATCCAACATTTGGAAAAGTTGTCCTAACCAAATCATTAAAAGTAAATGTATTATTCACTATTAATTATAATAATAATAAT
>JAZBGZ010000231.1:13841-37383 GCA_037414795.1 Stenodera caucasica | reverse complement strand
ATTGTCTTCAAGTTTATAATTTATTCCATCCAACTGATCCAGTAGCGGCACGTCTAGAGCCGTTATTGTCGGCTAGATTTTCAATTTTACCACCGGTCAATGTGGCGCGTTACGCTAAATATCCGCTAGGAAATGGACAGCCATATCATTTACGTGAGTTTCATTATTTAAATACTTCATTAATAAGCATGCTTGTTCAATAAATGTAGAACTAACACTTTAACTCTTGTAGTTGAAATTCTCCAAACTAACCCTCAAATGTTTAGCGATTGTTCTCAACATAGACGTCTATCTGAAATTTCTATTCAAAGTACTGTTTCTGGACTTATTGATAATATTCCACTTCAAGCTATTACAGCTTGTAAGTATCTAAATCTTCTCTAATAATCAATGCTAATTATAATTAAATTATTGTTTCAATTGTTAATTGTTGTTGAATTTTTAGTACAGCAAAAATGGTGGGGTGCAAAACGTTTAGATTATGCCCTATATTGTCCTGAAGGCTTATCGAATTTTCCAACAAATGCTCTACCGCATTTGTTTCATGCCAGCTATTGGGAAAGTTGTGATGTTATAGCTTTTATTTTACGACAAATCGGTGGCATTGAAGCAACTCCATTAACAGGTGTTGAAGAAAGAGAATTGAGTTTTAAGCCGGGACAACCGCGTGAAAAATGGATCAAAAAACGTACATCAGTTAAAGTTAAAGTAATTCAAATTCAATTATTTCGAATTGATGTTTTAATTCAATTTTTCTTGTAATTTTTCAAGAATGTTACTGCAAATCATCGGGCGAACGATGTGATCGTTCGTGAAGGTGCTTCGCAAATATTAACAGCCCGATTCGCTTATGGACCTTTAGATATGTTCGAATTAACTGGGGAAAAAGTTGATATTCATGTAATGAAAGATGGACCAATTGGGGAATGGACACAATTAGCTACTGAAGTTACCGATAAAAATGGACGAGTTACACATGTTATACCCGAAAATAAATCGTTAGGCTACGGTTTATATCCTATAAAGGTACAATTTATTATTTTATTGGAAAAAAATTGATTTATAATTATTGTTTTTTGTTTAATTAGATGGTTGTGCGCGGTGATCATACTTTTGTAGACTTTTTTATGGCTGTGGTACCTCCAAAGACGGAATGTATAGTTTTTAGTATTGATGGTTCCTTTACCGCTAGTGTTTCTGTAACTGGACGTGATCCTAAAGTGAGAGCTGGAGCTGTCGATGTAGTCCGGTAATTTTACCCTAATCTAAAACAAAATACAAGAAAATTAACAATTGATGATTATTTTAGACATTGGCAAGAACTCGGCTACTTGATTATTTATATAACTGGCCGGCCGGATATGCAACATAGACGGGTGGTTTCCTGGTTGTCTCAACACAATTTCCCACATGGTTTAGTCTCGTTTGCTGATGGTCTATCAACTGATCCATTACGACATAAAACCGCTTGTCTCAATAATCTAATTCAAGTATAATCGATTTGACACAAAATTATCGCAAATTCGATTATAATTTATTATATTTGTTTTATAGAATCATGGTGTTATAATATATTCAGCTTATGGTAGTAGTAAAGATATAAATGTTTATACTTCAATTGGTTTAAAACCAAAACAAATATTTATTGTTGGTAAAGCATCTAAAAAACAACATACATTAGCAACAATATTAATCGATGGTTATGCGGCTCATTTGACCCAATTAATGGCCCATGGTGGTTCTAGACCAGCTCAGGGCAATGCCCGTATGGTAATACCGCGTGGTTATTTCGGTTTACCTGGACAAAGTTTTTCTAGACGAAGAAGGTAAAATTTAGTATTAATCAATATTTATTTCTGATAACTAATTATAATCAAATAACGAATTAATTTTTTTTTACAATAATTCTATAACGTATTTGTGGATTGAATTTATTGTATTATTATAATTCGGTCTAAATTGATGCTTGCCTCTTTTGTTTTTTTGTTTTCAAATATTTATAATAATTTAATTAGAAGTAATGGTAGGTGGATTAGTTTTTCTAATGCGAAAAATATTTGCATGTGGTGGTTGTTGATTGTTTCAGCCATGATACGAGCATCTCATCACCTGTATGCAACAGTGGTTTTCTCAAACGCAAGGTTTACATTAGTCATGTGTAACACAAAATTGAACCATAATTGTCATAAAAACAATAATTGAACAAAACAAAAAAAAGATACACACAATTAGTATTGATAATGGTAATTATTGGTTACCTTGTGCACAACAATCATTATCACATAAGTAGTTTGCACTACATCCTTAAATAATAATGATTAAAATGTGAATAAATTTTTTTTCACCGAATAAAAGTTGATAAATTTAAAAAACAATTTACACCCGCTTGTTTTAATTAAATACGTAAAATTGATAACAATTATTTAAATAATATGGAAATTTAAATACATTATTGGTTGATAATAATTGTTTATTTATGTTATGTTGATAAGTAGGAGCAAATTCAAGTAGCACTAATAGAATAGTAGTAGTTGGCTTTGGAAATTTTTCGATAGCTTTTGTTTTTTAGTATAATTATAGTGCATACTTCAATTGCTGCTGCTTTATGTGATATTTAACAGTGATTAAAAGCTGCATCTTAAATAATATAGAATAGTGATGGGAAATTAGTGATTATATTTGTTGAAGTGATCGTTCAATTTTCTATTTATTGTCTTTACGTTGCTTGAAATAATTTCCAGATTTTCCAAATGGGTGATTTTCTAATAATGGAACAACTCTCAAGTTTTGAGACCACTGGTTAACAATGAGTTTTATAATTATACTAATTTGCCATCACTGATATAGAAAATATGTCTCATTAGTTATTTTATTTTGAACCCGGCGCATCCACCATTTATATTCTTTCTTTTTTTAAAAAACTAATAAGATACTATTGGGACGTATTGGAATTCTATATTATTTATGTTGTATTGAAATGATTGATATTTAAGTCTAATTTCGATTTATTTTGACAGCCGGTCAGCAAAACGAGCTACTTCCTATCCGATAACAACTGAAGTTACACCGTTAGAACGTTCATTGAGTTCGCGACGTTATCAATTACCGAAACCGATACTTTCTACATTTGGTAATCATAGTTCTGGTTAAATAAATAAATAAATAACAGAAATAAAATATATATGAAAGTTTATAAATAACAAAATAATTATCTTGAGAATTTTGTTATTGTTTATATTTTTCTACCTTTCAATATATTAAGAAATAATAATAATAATACTAAGATGAAGAGGAAAATAGTTGACAAAAACTTGTTAATTTGTTTCTAATAATTGATGATAAAGAAAATTGTTGACGTTATTGTTGATTGATGAAATAGCAATTGTTTAATTTGCTGTTTGAAAATTCAACATATAATAAAATAATCATTCAGTGATAATGTAATTTGCTTAATAATTGTTGTAAAACTACTATATATGTGTAAATATTTCATGTATAAACAAGAAAAAATTATTATAAAATCGTTAAATGAAATTAGATTAATATCAAATAATGGTAATAATAATAATATCTATGAAAATTCAATTATTTTTTTAAATAAAGTACAAATTTGATAAATGAAGCTGAATGGAACAAATAAAAGAATTTAGTTAATTTTCAATTATGAGAACAATATTTTTCCAAAGTATCACCTATTGATTTACACTTATTTATAAATTTTGTTCAATTAAAACTAGAGTTCTAACTATACTATTTATTGTAAATGTAAATTATATATTTTGAATAAATATCCCTCTATTGTAGTTATAGTTGGAGGCTATTGTTATAGTGATTGTAAAAATTATACGGTGATTAAATATTTTAAGATTTAGTTTTGAATTCTTATAGAATTCAAATCTATTAATTCTAAAACAATCATTATTGTGAAATTTGATGAGAATCTTTTGTTTATATTTATGATTTATTGGTTCTATTACGATAGGAAAATTGAAAACTTGCAGTAATTATTGTAGGTTGTGATAGATTTAAAACAAGAAAATAATATTAATAAATGTTTATGTCAGTATTTTAATTTCGGTTTAATTGTCCCAGCCATCTATTGGCGTCTCCTAGAACTAGAAATTTTTAAATCGGGTAAAAATACGATATCATCATAAAATCAGTATACACTATAATTTCTCTTTTGTTTCCATTTCAATCAAGATAGACTAATTATAGTAGGCGGTGAACGATCGAATTTTCGATTTTATCAATCGAATTATTCTATAATTCATAAATAATTCACCTATAAATAAATCGAAACGATGATAATATTCGAGTAGTATTCCGATTATTGAAAATAATGGAAGTTTATCCAAAAAATTGTGTAATTTGTACTATTAAACCATCATTGAAATTCATCAAATTCAGTCTTTTCAATCATCGTTACTTTTGTTATCATCATCCGCCAATATCACAACCACAATTCCAAATATCACAAATAGCACAATTAATCAATTTGATTTGTATTGTTTTTATAATAATTATCATAAGTTATGATTTTTATGAATTATTTTACAATTTTCAAGCTAAAAGTCTGTTAACTTTGTTAACAACGTGGACGAAAATTTGTGTAATTTATTGTAATTTATTTTATTTATCCACAATAACTGAAAAATTGAAATATTTCAATAGTGTACTATCAATAATCGATAATAGATTGAATTTTGGGATTAATCAATTATTAACAAGAGAACATAGCTGGAAAATTAACAGATGGCTATTCAACTTTATTCTAATCTATGTAACATTTCAAATAATGATACATATACCGTTATTATTATTAAACGATAAAGACATCATTGTATGGCTTCAATTGATGGCCTCTGATTTGACATCAATCTCATTAACGGCCTTAACTTTATGTTTATTACAATTTCTGAAAGTTTATAACGTTTTATTCGACGAATGTTTCAACGAAATTATTTTATTTATTGATTATAATTCAATCATTGAAAATGACCGATTGGAAAAACTGATAAGACTACAACGTCTATTTTTATGTATTAAAACTAATTTTCGACTAATCAATCAATTATTTCCATCTATAATTATGTTATGTTATCGCGCCAATATCGTATTAATCATCATAATAGAAACTTATTTATTAATATTGAATTTACGACAAAATATCCAATTGAATACAATCGATATTCATATTTTATTAAAATCGTTAATAATCGTACTCGAATTTATTGTAATTTGTATTGAAAGCTCTCGAATACGTGATTTAATCAACAATATTTTATCGAATTTATTCAAAAGTGTTACAATGAGTTTATCAAGTTGCGAAAAATTGAGGGTTAGTATCAATTGTTTTTGAATTATTTAAATTAATTGTTTTACACTTATTGGTGAAGTTTGAATCGATTATCAATACTTTGATGGTTGAACCGCTAGAATTGAAACTATCAGAAGTGAATATTATCGGAACTTCAGTTTTAATTGGGGTGATTTATTAATTGAAATGTATTTTTATGAATTTAATTAATATTTTTTTCTAGGTTGCAGTAAATGGATTGACTTATACTTTAGTAATTTTGCAATTTGGTTTGTTTTTGTAAATTCACATTTTTGTTAGCTATTATAATTAATAAATGTATTCAGAAATTTAAAGATTGACTTATTTAAGGGTTTTCACATAAAATTATGATCCCTTTTCAAATACCCATCTTTTTTTCATTAAAATTCCCAATAAATGAGCAATTTTACTGGTCGAATTTTTCAGTTGTTTATGTTGAATTTCTTGAATGTTACTTGATCGAGATTGTTTTAGCGTCAATTTATGAGTTAAAAATGGTGGATGCGCCCAATTAGCTAAAAAATTGCAGAATTTCTCTATTAAATTACTAATTTTCATAGAATAAATCGATTCTCGTATAATTTTCTACTTTGTATCAATTTCCACATAATTTCAGTATTATTTCCATGATTAATGTCTATTTTTTCCAAGATGTTGAGTTGAGATTATTAGTAACGCATAATTTAGCTCGTAAATACCACAAAAATATTCGATAAAGCCCATAATTCTCTATAATCAACTAGATATTCATCTAATTATTGAAACTAATCGAAATTGTTCGATTATAAAAATTACCCGTCGAAATAAATCAGTTGAAATGAATCTGTTTAATATTGAGTTTCATTGTTCGATGATTCATAAACTAATTCCAGATTTATTTATGTTGAGAAACAATTGTTTCGTATGTACCTTATATCCGATATTTTTTGTTTGTCGTCTTGTTTCATGTCCTGTAAAATTTCGATGTCCACATACAAATCCACCATCACAACGACCAATTTTCATAAAATGGCATTCCATTCAAATTCTAGCTGTAATACAAATAATAATTGCATTAATTGAGATTTATCTAATTTTGAATAAATTGAAAAATCAAGAAATTCGTTTTATCGAATTAATTGATGAAATTGGATCATTAGGACAAAATATTGGCACAATTATAACTATTTATGCAGTACAAAGTATAATGACAACACAAATAATATCTTATAATGGTTTATTCAAGATTATTGAAATTTATGATATTGATATTTTCTATAAGGGAGTATATTTGAGAAAATGTCGAATTTTATTCGGTATAATACTAAAGGCGAATGGTTTAATTACTCTATTGTGCCTAATTTATACATTCAAGATAGATTTCAGTATTTTATTAATTTTTCGAACTTCATCATCATTAGTATTGATATCAATGAATTTCGTGATATTGACGTCTATAATGATGTTCAGTGAAGTTTATAATACTCTACTCTTCATTTGTCATGACCGTTTAAAGAAGATATTACTGAAAAAATTGACAAATCCCAATAATGATAACAATGAATTATTGGATGGAATTAAGAATTGTCAACGTTTATATTTATCATTCACATTAAATTATAATTTCAGTTTAAATAGTTGTAATCGTGTAGTAGAGTTTACGTGGCAAAGTTTCTGTTTATATACCATAAATTTTGCATTTTTAGCAATTTATATAATTAGAGAAAATGAAACAATTACCTATTTTGGAACTATAATAGTTTTCAAAGGTATTCTCTGTCTCTTCACGTTTTTTGTTGTATGTTATCGAGCAGAAAGAATAAGTCGAGCGGTATTTTACTATAATTCCAATGATCCATTAGACGATTTATCGATAAATTCCAGAATCAACCGATTTTATCCTTCATATATCGATATCCTTTTCATAAATTGAGCTTAATGGAAGCCTCACAATTGGAGTCGTATGTGACGACTTTGAAAATAAAAAACTACATACAAATCGTTTCTGATTCTTATAAAATGTGTTATAGTTTACTTGCAACTGTAAATAATTCAATTTTGTTATTTAATTTGTAATAATTACAAATTATTTTTCAGTTTTCTGGAATTGTTATCACCTACGTTTTAGTGGCTGTACAATTTTGTAACTTCTGGTGTGGCGAAATTCAACAATGAGGCTCAATTATAATGCTGTATAATTATCATCTATAAATCAAGATAATTAATTCAATTAATTCAAATTAGTATTAGTTTACCATATGATTCATAGAGGGCGTCAGAATTCTTGACTGTATTTCCAGTATTTGAAAGTTTTTCGACTCAATTGATTCACATCATTATACGTGCATTACGAGATTTAACACTAATAATTAATAATTGGGCTAATTCTAGATAATTTATCGATAATTGATTGTGATAATTAGCACCAATTAATTAATTATAAGATTCAACTTGTAATAGTGACCATAGATAAGTAATAGAGTGACATTAGCAGAACTACCAACAGTTCGATTTGTTGCCAACATAATTTTTAGTTGGTTTATTGGAGCGCTACAAATTTTCGCGGGCTATTTGAAATAACGAAATGAATTTCGAACAATTAGTTTATTTAATTAGTTTTATTCCTTAATATAAGTAGAATTATTTGTAATTACTACTAACACTTTCACGATAAAATAAATTGCATTGACCATTGCATTATTATAAATTAACTCGATTATTGATTAGTTATTAAAATAACAAATATCATTTTTTTTTTAAAAAAACTAGAAAACAAGAAAACCATTAAAGTCCTTATTTCAATTTAAATAATAAACATTTGAATTTTGTCAACAAATGAAGATAAAGACTCATCGTAAACAATAAAGATTGTTGAACAATCTCACAAATTGTGCGCAGTATAATTTAAATTATCCATAAAAAACAAAAGAAAAAGAAATATAATAATTAACCAAAAACCTTAGATAATAAACATTCAATTACTACCATTACGAGTTTTAAAACTTTCGTGTAAATTCTTAATATCGGCTAGAGCTTGTTCGATTCTTTTAGCGAATCGATGACAATCCTACAACAAAAAAAAATAATAATTAAATTCCCCAATTTAATTGATAATTATTGTAATTTTTACTGTTTGTTTGCTACTTTTCTTATTCGATATGTGAAAGAATAGCAAATCCTCCCCGGCTATAATATATGAAACACCATAACCATCATCAGCAACTGGTCCAAAACCACCCCCTGCCGATATACAATTCGGATGTTTTTTCAAATCCATACGACCAGTTTGTCCATGTGGTGTTTGTGATGTTGATAAACGCCATGGTTCACTTAATACTTCCTTTAAAAATGGCGAATCAACTTCCAAATATTTCGATACAACATATAAACAAAACAAATGACGATCGATACCTTTACCAGACATGGCATCTTGATAAGCCGTCTACAAAACAATAATTAAATCAATTAAATCATCGATAATTTAATAAAAAATAATACTTGATGTCGATCACAAGCATTTTGTAATAATTGAATACGTTCTTCATTACTACAATTTGGATTTTCCATTGATAGAACCCATTTTGATGATTCAATTGAACAGGGACGTACAGTTTCTGTACGTCCTTCACGATATAAACGTGTCATACTAGCTTCATATGTTAAATCAAATTTACCAGCATCACGATAATAGGCTAATTGTAATGCCATTTGTATAAAAGCATCAGGACTTAATTTACATTTTTTCATTAAACCTTTACCATAATTATTATGTACATAAATACGTAAACCAATATCATCAATTAAATTATTAACAATTTTTAAACTTTTATCAATTGCTGCTTGACATTCGAATCGTATTTCGAAATTCAAACGAATCGGTACTGGTGGTGTTATTTCAGGTTTACCAATTGTATTACCATCAGAATCATATCTGGAAATTAAACGATAATTAGACAATCTAATTAACAATTAAATTTGAACAATTACGAAAAACTAAACTAATACAACTCTATTTGAATGATTGGAATGAAGAGTTAATAAGATGTAATAAATATAAATGAAGCTAAGATAAATTAGTGCAATCAATTAAAATAATTAGTTTAAGTGAAATGCGAATTATGTGGTGAATATGAGATAAATTTACCGTAAATCAAGTTCAGCAAGTATCAGATATTCCCACATATGTACAATCACCGGCGCATCAGCCCTTTTTTATATAAATATAAAAAAAAAAATGAATAAATTTTTAAAATAAAGCAACTATATAAAAGAAAATTACAAATTAAAAGTATAGAAAATAGATAGTAGAGTAGTAGGGCACAATTAAAAATCCAATCACCTATATTTTTATAATAGAATTATAAATGTTTAAAATTTTTTGAACACAGTATTACCGAATTTCATGTGTCTCATTTGTTACGACCCATTCCCATAGATGAGACATCACAGCTGCATCTGCCCTATAAAAAAAAAATAAAAACAATTGAAAATCAACACACAAACAAATTAAAATTTCCCAAATGATAACATCAACGACCTGCAAATAATCTTCAAAAAAACACAGCAACATAAATTATAAATAAATAAATCAATAAGTGAACGAGTTAACAGGGCCGGCTCCAAGCTACTTTAAATAATTCACAGTCTGTACAGTATTTTAAATTGAAACTTCAACACTTCTATCTTCTCATGTTTCGCTTCAATTTCAATCAATTTTGAAATTTTATAATTCAATCCAGTAATCGCTGATTTGTAGATTCCTCTATTTGTAATTGAACCGGCCCTGTAAATTGAGGCAATATTACCAACTTACCACGAATGTTCAGCATTGAAACCGATCTAAAAAGCATCATTTCAATAATACAATCAACTAATTAATAATAATAATAATTATAATTACCCTTCCATTATTGCCTATACATAAAGTGAATGATTTATCGAACCATCTATCGTAGCCTTTACCGTGTAATAGAATTTGTCCATAATTATCGAGTTTAGATGGTTCCGACTAGAATTTAAAATCAATAATTAATTCGATTTTCTTCCCCCGAAAAAAATAGATAACTTACAGGATCATATTCGTAAGGAATATCGTCTAAAGTGACAAAGAATGCGGCTTTTTCAATAGCGTCAAGCGATACTTTATTCACACCTTTATTGAAAAACATCCGTCTAATATTCGCCCAATGGGTTCGTTCACCAGCTGTTAGAGCAGCCAATTTCTCTTCACCATCTAAAGGTTCTGATTCATCATCCAAAATTTGTTGAATTTGTCTAAGAAATTTCCACAATTTAATTATTAGAAAATTCACAAAATAACAAATACAACTTACACTTGTATTTCACATGGTTTCAATATACGTCCTTTATAAATAACAATTTTAAAATATCTCCCTTTATGATAGACAACAATATGATTTGAATCTAATAAATGTTGTAATCGATCAGTTTCGATGCCAGGTAGTCGAGTTGTATTGAAAATTCGCTCGTATTGCCATGAACATAGCGGTACTAAACCTTGTATCATAATCGGTTCTAATTCTTGACGTTCAATTAAACGCCGAAAACATAAACATGAATTTATAGCGGATGCAGCACGAGCTGCTTGATTCTTAGTTGGATGCATCAATATCGCATCGATACCATAAAAATTTGAATTTATCATTAATGGTGTACGTCCTCTTAAATAAACAAATTCCTCCCACCAATCAGAAACGTAATTAGTTGACCACCATGATTTCAATAATAGATAACGTTGTAATTTTTTCGCTATACCATTTTCGAATTCATTTGCTAATTTTTCCATACGTTCATATTTATCGTCATCGAGTAAAGGTCGGACACTTCTCAAATACTATAATTACAATATCAATTGTTTTTTTTTTGATGCAATTAGAATGATTAAAAAAATACCCTTGTCATTGTATCATGAACAGGTGGTAAAGGTAATCGTGGTAATGAACCTTGAAAACTGTACAATTTCGGTCTATTCCAACCGCTAAAAATTTTAACACAAGCCACCCATAATTTCGTAGCTGATGATACTTGAGTATTTTTACCTCGACTTTCATACATCCAACCTTTATACATTAATAATAATTTCAATGTATATCTTAATGTTCCAATTAATATCAACCAAAATGTTAGAGCTGCTAGAAAACATGCCAACAATTGGAATTTCAAACAAGTTCTATAATTAAAAAAAACATTTAATATATGAAAAAATGAAATTAATTGAAAATATAGAAAATTCTACTTTACCCTGGTAATAGAAGGGCTATTTTTGCAGCAAGATCAAAAGGCACTGATTTTCCTGAAAAATGAATGGCTATCACTACCGGAACTATAATCCATAAACTCCATAAATGACCAGGATAAACTCCATTATGAATACTGTTCTATAATCGTAATTGAATAATTAATATTGAAATTATAAAGAATTTGGGCTTTATTATCAGAATTTTTACTTGGACTTCTCAAAATAACTATTCTTTCAGCATTTTCACGAAGAAAATTTTTCTCTATCGTGATAAACAAGCAGTTTTCATTTAAATCGACCAAAGAGGAGGACAGAACCCTACTCAATTTACACACGGGACTAGGATTAAGACTTAAGTAGTGTTTCCTTATTAATCAATAATTTATAACTTAATTATAGTGAATTGATTACCTGATATCTGGCCAATCTTTTCTTCCATGATCTAATACCAGATTCCCAAACAAGATATAAAACTTCTCTATCGAAATTCACATCCCATCCTTCATGGGTAATTGCAAATGAAAAAGCGACAGCTTGATGGGCTTCCGCCATTATTACTTAAATCTAAAAATCAATTAACTCTATTTTACTTATAAATATAATATAAATAAATACGTCATTCTTTATCAAAATAATTGGCAACATTCAACTGTTTTTTATCATTTCATTTGAATGAATAATCTGGGTTTTTTCCCCGAATAATTAATTATTAGAATGTATAAATTATGGTGAATTTTGAAAAAATTATAATTATAGCGAAATGATCTTGAACCATGAACTGACCTATATTATTGAGATTTATTTGTGAATGACTTGACTTAGAAAATTATCAATTACGTTATCGATCGGAAATAACATAATATTTTTATTAAATAATTATATAGATAATTTGGATCATCCGCAACGATAACGTTAACGTTGAAATTTTAAAATTATAACTTAATTATTAATTATTGACATTATTTATAGTTTGTTCCCGATATTGAATTTATAAAGAGAAAGTTTAGAAACTTTGAACATCAGACTTTCTCAAATTAAATAAAACAAAAAAAATTATCAATTATTCATAATTGACATTCAAATTTCTAGGTTTAATTAATTCGAAAATCAACAAATAACAAATAATCATTTTATATAAAAAAGAGGAATTATCGATTATGAAACTGCTTCATTTAATTATTCATTACGTAGTAGTTTTTTGTTAGTTATTATCGTTCATTTGATTATAATAAAAATTTTACTTACAATTATCGTAAAATAACAATCGATCAATTTTATTGATAGAATCAATCGATAAACAATCAGAATTTTCGCGAAATTTAATCTAAAATCGGGTCAATTGGATAATTTTGTTTTGAAATTGATAAGGAAGTAGTTATTTCGATTGTTTCGAACTATAATTCGATTATATTCAATTATTGACTCGATATAAATTAATCGATTAGATATCGAGTTCAATAATTGAAGTTCATTAGAAATATGCGGAAATTATTGACTACAACTGAAAAACTAAAGAAAAGTCAGGAATTATGCGAAAAATTGAAAATTTATACTCGAATTAATCGTGTGGTTTTGACTTGAAACGAGGTATAGTTTCGGTATTTGAATCGATTATCTAGAGTGTTTGTAAACAAAATTTGAACCTATTATAGAAACAATTGTCCTCCAAATATAAATTACGACCTTTAACAATTGACTATTCGTCTGCCAGATAATAACAATAGAAATAATAAACTAAAGTCATCAATTTTCTCAATTTCCTATAATTAAAAATGTTACCTTTATTATTTTGTTTTTTCTTTGGATAATTTTCATATTTATTTTCATTTAGATAAATTTAGGACATGAACGATTAAATAGATGTAGGAGAAAAATAAAATCGCGACATTATGTAGTCCAAAGTCCAAAATTCAAGTCCAAAGGTTATAATCTAAGTGTTCAGGAGTTTTTCTATTTTCGTTTATTATTAAATAATTTTATGTATTTTTATAATCAAATCAACAATAAACAAAATTGTGATTCAATCTACACAGATAATTTTACGATAATTCGACACGTGCCATTAATTTAACCATTCAATTATCTCATTAGATTTGAGGTTCGATTAAGAAATTATTAAAAGTATCAACAGGTTTCTATAAAACTTTAGATAAACAAATAGCGTTTTTAGTGTTTTTGTACTCAATTGTTTACTATTAAACATATTTCTTATCTATTGTTGAACTATTTAATTTGAGCAGATCATAGCTGATGATAACAAACGTGCATCATATGGTTTCTAATCTATAATTTTCTCAATTTTCACGATTATCCGGATAGGAAGTCTCAATATATAAATAAATATATTTTAAGCTAATAATGACCTGAATTAATGTTAACGTAACGGAATAAGGTGAAGCAAAATTCCTCTTACTTGCAACTTTTACTAAAATTTGAAAAATTTCAAGGCAGATTAGTCAATTTATTTAATTTATGATTAAATCATTAAAAAACAATATAAAAACAACTTACTTTACTAAGAAAAACCGTCCAGCAGTTAATTTCCAATAAATCTCATCAACTTATAATAAACAAATGAAACTCGCCTCAATATAAAATTTGTTATTATTTTTCCTTCACAATAAAATTCCGATTTCCAATAAATCACAAAAAAAATTTCTAATACATTATTGTTCTTGAATTTGATTATTTTCGTTAATTATCTTAAATAAACACTAAATTAATTTTTAATTCACATTTAAATTTGCTTATTTTAGAAAATATAATCAACAATCAACGATACTCCAGCTGCTAAATACGCGAAATATTTTTGTTGACGACTCAAATATGCTTTTGTTGCGCTTTTACACCTACGTCATACAGCCTTGAACTGTCAGAGAAAGAACTAGTGTGAAGTTAGCGTGAGAAGGAGAAGAACAAATTCGAGACCAGTGGCGGCGTAATTTACAATAATCATCATTTTCGCGTACTATTCTCAATTTATAGTCGAAATAATTGGAGAATTGTGATTGAAATTTGAATACAATAACTCATTTTTGCCAATTAATGAAAAAATTGCAGGAAACCCACTAGAATTGAGCATTGCGAAATTTGAGGGGTGAATATGATAAAATGCCACAAAAATCAATAATTCTTCTGTATTAATTCCGAATAATTCGATAAATAAATCAGACTTTACTATTTGAATTTATATTGATTTAAAATTACCATAAAAATATATAAAATTAATTAGTGTTAGGCAATCTATAATACACCAAAGTATAGCGAACTTCATAAGTATACGATACGGCTATTTCTAGTACACGATTCCGAGGTTGTCACATTCACACGTTAATAGCAAAACAGTAATTATTATTTTCAGCGACGATTCCCGACTATTAATAATATTATGCATCAGATCAAAAAAAAGAGTACATATTAATTATTTTAGTATTTCCTCCACTTATAAATAGTACTCTAAATTAGGTCAGAAAAATTGAGAGAGAGGAGTGTGAAGACAGCCAATCGCTATCTCTTTCTAGAGTGTCATGGTATCGTGTAGAAAGAGATGAAGATTGATCAATTTCACGCTCCATCTCCTCCAAAATTAGAAATTTAGCTACTGAGATGCAGTCAGTTTTTGATTTTCATTTATAAATTAAAAATTTTTTTAGGAAAATATATTTTAAGAGTTCAGTGTATCAATTTTCGAATGTGGCAACGCTGCAGTGTCAAAAAATTTGACAGTAAACTGTCATTATCAGTCGAATTGACCAGAAAAAAAAATAACAAAATTTATTGCTTTTCAACCATATTAGTTGAAATAATCCTTTTTTTATTGTAGTAAGTTTTATATTCTTATGTACTGGATTAGTTCCAGAGATATATATAGTTGTACTGATTATTTTCATGTATTTGTGAATTGTATATTGCCTCATGTAAAAATGTCAGGTACTGGTGATCGTCACATGTATCACAATGATACTAGTAGTGATACAGAAGATTATGCTGATGATCGTCGTCGGAGAGTATTCAAAAATCGTTTGAGGTACATAATTTATATATAAATACATATAAACAAATCATATTTGTACATAATCATTAATCATTTATCAATCATTTTGTCACAAGTTATTTACTTTGTTTAAATGATAACAAGTCCCTATATAATAACAATAAAGATATATGACTAATTTAGTAGTAGTAGAAGATTGTGAAAATTCGGTGAAAGTATAAAACGTGCAACATTCATTTATAATATAGTAAATAAATAAACAAGTGAAGATAATTAAACTGATTCTATTTGAGGTCTATTGTTTTTTTAAATTGTGTCGTAGAAAGAAAACAAAAAACAGTATTGTATTTACGCAATAATGTCTGCTTAATATTTAGTAATATAATTGTTACCAGTGGTCCACGTATTATAATAGTGCTTTTTTCTTTTGTGCAGTCCATTAGGGCTTTAGTGTGATTTTTATCATTAAAAACAAAACAATAAAACTAAATGATTGATCAAAATAATAATCGTATTGCTTTACGTAGTTATGGATCGTGTTCGAAGCCAAAACCGTGCCTTGTGCAACGTTCAACATCCCTTTCAGACCCTCGGTGTCATTCTGTAACTACCCCAAAACAATGTCACAATGCATCTCGTAATAGGCAAGTAGTTTTCATTTTTCACAAACATAAAAACCGAAAAAAAATAAATTGCATGTCATCATCTGAGATTATTTGAAATATTGGCCCCCCCAATTTTTCCCAAAAACTACTGGTAACTTTTCGAAATTTCAATTCAGTTGACGACATATCGTGTGATTCATCTAGTAGAATAATTATTGTTTATGTGATGAAAAAAATATATTAATTCTCGAATTATAATTGATTGGGAAATTCAAATGATTGCATGCAATTTTATTTTTTTCAAATATAAAAGAAATTGATTATTATTCGAGGATTTCTGAGAATATCTTATCAATTTTACAAATATTATCACAAACAACATTAATTAGATTTGAAAAATTTTACTTATCAATTTACACGTTGTTTTTTTGTCTGTAGATATTCATATTAGTATTTCCTTGAAATTAGTATTTATCATAATGTCTGTAAAAATTTGACGTTCATTTAAGTAAATTGTCTGTTAATTCTAAAACAACGACTAGAAAATAATAGAAAATTTCCACATTTAAAAATAATTAAGTAATGCGATTGATGAATATCTGTACAAGTTATTTTCGTGTTTGTTTTCCAAACATTTGTTATATTGTGACGTTAATGTTAAAATTAGAAAAACCTGTGTTTAAAAAAATTTGCATTCATGCAAAATAATTATTGTTTTTTTTGTTTTTTTACAGAGGTCGAATTATGTTACCACCGTCATCATCAAAGTCTCAATCAACTCAAAATCCATCAACTTCATCCACAAATATTAGTGATGATCGTGTAACATTAGTCGTTGATAATACACGTTTTGTTATCGATCCAGCTATATTTACAGCACATCCGAATACAATGTTGGGACGTATGTTTAGTTCAAATTTAGAATTAACACATACAAATGAACGTGGTGAATATGAAGTAGCTGAAGGTATATCGGCTAGTGTATTTCGTGCTATATTAGAATATTATAAAGGTAGTTTAATTAAATGTCCACCATCGGTTTCGGTACAAGAATTACGAGAAGCTTGCGATTATTTATTGGTACCTTTTGATGCCAACACTGTACGATGTCAGAATTTAAGTAATTATTTATAATATTCTCTATTAATTGAAATTTCGATTTAAAATCTTCAAATTTTATAGGAGGTTTACTACATGAATTATCTAATGAAGGTGCTAGATGTCAATTTGAAGTATTTCTAGAAGAATTAATTCTACCTTTAATGGTGAATTCAGCCCAACGTGGTGATCGTGAATGTCACATTGTTGTATTATTAGATGATGATACTGTTGATTGGGATGAAGAATATCCACCCCAAATGGGTGAGGAATATAGTCAAACTGTTAATAGTACTGCCATGTATAGATTTTTTAAATATATCGAAAATCGAGATGTAGCTAAACAAGTCCTTAAAGACAGAGGCTTGAAAAAGATCCGATTAGGAATAGAAGGTATTTCTAATAATTAACCAAAAAAATAGACAATAATTGTAAAATTTTAAAGGTTATCCTACTTATAAAGAGAAGGTCAAGAAGCGACCTGGTGGACGTGCTGAAGTCATTTATAATTATGTTCAACGTCCATTTATACATATGTCATGGGAAAAGGAGGAAGCTAAAAGTCGTCATGTTGATTTTCAATGTGTTAAATCGAAAAGTGTAACGAATTTAGCTGAAGCAACAGCTGATCCAGCATTAGAATTAGATGCACGCGGTAATCCAATTATAACAAATACAATTGCTGATCAATCAGCTGATTTACCACAATTAGATTTACCGCAAATTGATAATGATGAAGGTGCTGTCGGTGGACCACCACCTGATATAGATCCATCAAATAATATTGATGAATCTAACTAAATTTAAATAATTCACGCACAATTATCCATCTATATCTATAAAAAAAAAATTATTTATTTATCAAATCAATGGATTGTTCAATTAAGTTTGGAATAATTATGCGATGATAATCTTTTGTTTATTGAAGTGAAAATGTAAATATTCATTTAAAAGAGGAATGTGATGTTAGTTATATAATAATCGTAAAGAAACTTTGATTTTATTTTTCAAATTGGCACATATAAAAATTATTATTACACTAAAAAGACAAGACATACGTGTGTGATAAATTGTGTAAAAAATGCATGCCTTTTTATACCGTCAAGGCTATCAACACTGCTATATCGAACAAAAAAACATTTGCTACATGTATATCGGCTGTGTTCCTTGATTTTCTTAACAAAATAATATACTAAAACGATGAAATGATGACATTCCTCTAATTGTCCAAAATTTTTGCAAAACCCTTGAGACTGAAAATTTGTAGATGTTTGCTCATTATTCGTGAATTTTGTGTTATTTCTCTATAATTATAGTGATTTTTGGAAAAATATTGATATCAATTGGAATAATAGCTTTGCTTTTTAATACGATATAGTTAAGGATTTTATATAATTATTATTATGTTGAATATCAATGGAAATGCAAATATAAATGTTGAAAAATACTCTTTATTCATTCCCTCAACTTTTCTCATTGACTAAGGGCTCTTGTAAACGGAAACAATCACTCACAATTTTCCATTTATCACCTTGTGCTGTTACAACGAAATTCTGTTGGAATGTCTTCGGGGCCCGTTCCTGATATTTAACATTGCCACTGACTTGAATTAGAAACGTTAATTGTCCGTTAACAGCCGAATCTAGAATTGGTTGAGCATCCAAAGTACTGACTGTATGATCGGACGTCGGTAAATCTATGAAAAATTTCTGTACTCGCTCATTTCCACTGATACCATTACCATTCCATACTAGTAAAGCTGTATCGAGATAGAGACGTGACATCATCTACAATTAAATAAAAATAAAATTTTAGTTTTTATTTACAACCAATTTGTATAAATATTTACGTGACGTCTTTTATCCGTTGTTTCATAGTACAATTTTATAAACTCCTCAGCTACACGACAAGCTTGATCTATCTTACTTTTAGCAATCTAAAACGAACACAATATTAATATATAATTAATTTTAACAATAAATAATTACCTGAGACATTTTTATAGGTTAAATCGCAAAATTTGAGGTTAAATCGATGCTGAACTAGAAGATTTCTACTATATCTACAGTTTAGCTTTCGCTGACGTCCTCAAGAGGACTCTTCTGTAAATGACTACAATTGTAGCTCGAATATAATGAATACTGATTTATGATTTATGATCTATTTACAAAAATTGCACACACATTAAAAATAATTGTAAAGTCTGGTAGAATCGTCAGTTAATTTGTTGTTGATTTGCTGTTTCTAAAATAAATTAAATCGAGAATATGTGGAGCGACAGCTAGTTTAATTGTGATTGTAGACACAAATTTTATAGCGCTGACGTCATTTATGGAAAAAAATTGTAATTTTTTTGAACGTTATCAATAATTTTTGTAATGAAAATAACTGATATTGAATATTCCAGTAATAAATTTATCGAAATAATTGCTGGTTTCTCACAACTATACAAAATCGTATTTTATAAAAATAACAATCAAATAGTAGAAATAATAATACAAAAATAAATATAAATAGATTGCATATTATTCAGGTAATGAAATTGATTAGATAAGAGTATATTTGAATAATTATAAATAGTGAAAATGATGCAGTTGAAGTTGTAAAGACGGCTCTGAAATGCGTAAGTGGGCGTAACGCGAGTTATAATGAATGAAGAGAGAAAGAAATCGATTGAATTAATACACAAAACGGCATGCAATTCAAATAACAAAAACCGATTATTTAATTAAAAACGATAATTTATAGGAGTATTTTAATTAATAATAATAATAAAAAATTGCAATGAATATTGTATATTTATGTCCCCGCCAAAAATCATGCCGTTTTATTTTGCATGATGATATTGATATCACGTGATCATCAAAGACCGCTTGATCTCGCTGATACATGCATATTTTTCCTCTAGGGTGATGGCGCCAAATATTGATTCTCTATTACATCAGAACTTCAATTAGAAATCCATTTATCATCAATAATTATCGAAAATAATTGAAATAATTCAAATTAAAATAAATCATATCAGTTTCTATGAACAAATCTCTAATGACAAAGAGGAAAAATGATCAATTTAAAAACCTACCGCTCACCTCTATCCACTCCGGAATGCATAATGAGGACATATTGGTTAATGAGTAAGACAAGGACGGATATTGTTCATTTTAAAACAAAGTTTCGAGTCAATATCGGCGGAAATTGCAACAAATTCGTTTGAATTAATCGAATAATTTGTAAATTAAATTACGAATAAATTCGATGAATTATTTGGTTATTGTAGAGTAATTATTATCGGTTTTGCGTGGTAAAGAATATTTTGTTGGAATGAGATGGAGAATGTGATCGGCTGCACGTCAACTGTGCACCGTGCTGCCCTCTATATTGTCAATGTTGTTAGGCTTACCAAATGGAGTCTAATGGAGTCGATTTAATAAAAATTATCTGAAAATCAATTATAAACATGAAAATCCGTAAAGAAATGGTAAACAAATACGATATTTATATATATTGTTTATGTTAGAACAATTTAATATATTGTGTGTGCCTGTGTTTGATTCAAAGTGGAAATGTTTACAATGTAGACATGGGAGCCACCTCTGCTATTTGTCTGTCTATTTTGCGGAATTATCACCTGTATTTATTTAATAACATTATTATTTATATTTGTTACAATATTGGCTATTGTATCGATCTATATATTATTATTGGAATGATTTCTAATCGGAAATTTATAGCTACGTTGTTTTAGCCAAAGGCAATGTATCAACATTTTTATTTCACTTTTTTTCGGATGTGTAATTACGATCAGTCTTTTACAAGTTAATGGACTTTGATGTTATTATCACCTACAAATAACAGATTTAAATAATTCAAACTTATTCCTAATTGAGAATTTATTGTTTTAGACATGATAACAAGGTGCGATATGTATGGTCCATTCCAAATAAATATGTAGTAAGTATTGTTGAAATTGTCGTTTAGAATTGATGGATATCTATCAAATTATAATGGGAATTGATTGATTCGAGGATATAATTGTATTTTGTAGGTTGGGCAGATTCGATTACTGCCTGCACAATTTTAGTGCAATGTCACAGAGAGGTAAGAGGCCTAATCGTTCTGAAGATGGATCAGTACCTGTTAAAAGGCGTAAGGTATGTAATTATCACAAATTAAATAACAAATATCGTAATAATTATTATAATTGTGATTATTTAATATTTTAGCGTACGACGGCGGAGGAGGAAGAAGCGGCCTCCTTGGCCGCAGCTGCCTGGCAACCACGTTCAAATGATTTAAAAACAATTTATAATCGTACAACAACTGAAGCACCAGCTGAATTATTTCGTAAAGATCTGATTAGTGCAATGAAATTACCAGATTCTGAACCATTAGCATCAAATGAATATTGGATTATAAATGATCAATGGAAACAAGAATGGGAACGTGGTGTACAAGTTCCTGTTAATCCGGATTCATTACCTGAACCTAGTGTTACTGTAACACATTGTTCACCAATTAAATCACAGCATGAATTTAAATTGTACGTATTTAATTAATTATTAATTTATTAATCATATATAATAATTATAATTTAAGGCCGAAAAATAAATATATTCGAATAACGAAGGATGAAAATTTTAAAATTGATGAACATGTGTTATCTAGTGCTCCAGCTCAAGCTGAAGCGGCATGTTCTTATGATTTAGATGAATGTGATGTAGCATGGTTGAAAATATTGAATTCGGAACGTGCAATGTCCGGTTTATCTACAATAAATGAAGATAAATTAGAACGTGTTATTGAACAATTTGAATTAACTTGTTGGGATAAAATACAAACAATTTTACGTAATGAAGAAGGTCTTGGTATTGAATATGATGAAACTGTTATATGTGATGTGTGTAGATCACCTGATTCAGAAGAAGGTAATGAAATGGTGTTTTGTGATAGTTGCAATATTTGTGTACATCAAGCTTGTTATGGTATAACAAAAATACCAGATGGACAATGGTTATGTTGTACATGTAATTTGGGTAAACGTCCTGAATGTGTTTTATGTCCAAATAAAGGTGGTGCAATGAAATGTACAAGATCAGGACAAAAATGGGCGCATGTATCATGTGCATTATGGATACCTGAAGTTAGTATAGGTTGTGTTGAAAAAATGGAACCAATAACGAAAATTTCTAGTATACCAGCTAGCCGTTGGGCATTAATATGTGTATTATGTCGTGAACGTGTTGGAGCATGTATACAATGTTCTGTTAAAACATGTAAAACAGCATATCATGTTACTTGTGCTTTTAAACATGGATTAGAGATGAGAGCAATAATTGAAGATGAAAATGCTGATGATGGTGTTAAATTACGTTCATATTGTGAAAAACATAGTAAATCAAGTAAAAAAGAAAAAAGTGTCTGTTCTGGTTCAGAAGATGATGATAATAAACGTAAAAAACGTAAAGATATGACATCAGAAGAGAAAAATCAAGCTAGAGCTGCACGTTTACAAGAAATCGAAGCTGAATTCTTTAAACATGTATCAATAAAAGATGTCAATTTACATTTAGATATTGATAATGATGGTTTGCATTATATATATAATTATTGGAAATTAAAACGAAAAGCTGGCCATAATAAACCATTATTACCACCAAAATCAGAAGATGTTGATATGTTATCACATAAACGTGAACAAGCTGATTTAGAAAAAATGAAAATGTTTGTACAATTACGACAAGATTTGGAACGTGTTAGAAATTTATGTTATATGGTTAGTAGACGTGAAAAATTATCACGTACATTTTTCCGTATGCGTGAACAAACATTTCATAAACAAGTTGCTGTATTAGAATCATCAACGAATTTACCAAATATTGTTATACAATCAGTTATTGAAGCTAATCATGGTCCATCTATTTATGATCGTTTATATTCACATCGTTCAGCTGAAGATCATACAAATGATTTTGATAAAATATCGAAAATTATTGGTATTAAATCACCATTAGATTCGGGTGATGATTGTAAACAAGAATTAAATGGTTTATTTAAAGATGTTAAAAATAATCCATATAAAAAAGTTTTTGTTAATGGTTCATCACAACGACGAAGTCGAAGTTTATATGGTAGTAGTTTATCAAGTGCCAGTAGTAGTGATGAAAGACCTAAAGACAATAAAGAAAATCGTTTACATCATTCGAGTTCGGAAGATGAAAAACCGTCATTAACAAAAAAGAAACATTTATCACCTCGTAAAACTAATA
>JAZBGZ010000230.1:28744-63336 GCA_037414795.1 Stenodera caucasica | reverse complement strand
AAAGTTGGTACACTTTGCTGTCATTTTGACTTTTGACAGATAAATAATACAAACGTTTATGTTATAAACATATAATTCATCTAACAAAATTTGTAAGCTGTGAAAATAATAAAGAAATAAAATAGTACACGATTTTTTTTGATAATAATTGGTAAATCAATCATCAATCATATCAACTGTCAAAATTGACAAGTAGATATAAAGCCAACTTTACACTCTAGTGATTTACTTTAGTAACTAAACTAAATAATGTTTACACTTCCATAGCCTACTTGATGCAAATTCATCTGAAATCGACTATAGACAAATTTGATTATTGAAAAATGATCGCCCTTATTTGAATAGTTTGTGAAAGAAATATAGTTAATTCGCAATAAAGAAATCTTTCTCGTTCAAATGTATTAACCCTTTGATGCGTTTTTGAACATAATTTTGTCCCATTCTCCCAATGAATAGCCCTTCAAGACCTACTAGGATTTATTGTAAAAGGGAAAATATTAAAAATTCTCTCATTAAAATCGTGTTTCTATAGTCATTAAAAATTTAAAAAAAATCCTTTTTCAAGCCAGATTCCTTATGTACTTCAGTCACCCTATTTAAACTCTATTTGTGTGATATTTCTTCAAGACCTTCTAGATTTTATTCTGCATCAAAAAGAAATAATTGAGAAAAAGGCGCCAGAATTTTACAATTCTCAATTTTTAATGGTTATGAAGAATATAATTCTAAACTCTCTCAACACAATAGAAATATCGAAAAGTCCCAATCAATGCCGAATTATCGATATTCTCGACTTTTAATTCCCTATTGATTGAAAAAAAGCTCACTAAATGTTTAGAAAAATTACAATTTCTCACAAAAGTTGAAAATAATTATTTAAGAGAAAGGTTGTGGAAAAATCTAAAACTTTCTAATAAATCTGAAATTTTTTCCTCGAAATAATTCCAAAAGAAATTTCCAAGAATCAAATGACTGTCAATAATACGATTTTTTTCCTAATAAAGTGATTCAAAAGTCTTGGAAAGTTGTCAGTTTTGAACTCGAACATTGTTGATAAGACCAATGGAAATTCCTGCATTTTTTGAATATTACAGTTAGTTATTTCGAACAAAATAAAAAATATAGAGACATAAATGTGGATTAAACTAACTGTAATTAATGTTCAGATTAAACTGTAGATTAGGTGAGTAAATAAAAAAATGCATAAAAGAAATAAATCAAAACAATTGCAACAACAGGAATAATGGTATATCCTGATATTGGAATAACTGCAGGAATTCAACCCCCTTAGATATTATATTACAGTCTACCCATACATACACATAAACCCTCTATAAATCGAGATAAATAATTTCACCCCGCATTACAAATACAGCTGGCTTGATATCAAACAACTATATATAAAAATAATAAAAATAAAGCAAAATCGAGAGAAACAAAAAATATATAGCCGATGATGGCAGAATGTCGTGTCGTGCCTTACTTAATTCTTCTTTGGGGTTTATAAAACCGGAAACCATGACTCCTCCAGTTCCTTTTCCTGCCGCAGGAGCGTGCAATCGAACAGGAACGCGATTTTACCGTAAAAACAGAAAAATAAAAATCGACATTCAGTTGTCTTATATTATAGAAAACAATAATAAATTTTATCATCAGGCGGGTTTTTCGATTAAAAAAAATCGAATGTGTCTATATCTTGATTGTTTCCATCATGGTTCAACTAAATTAGATAGATTTGGACATGTGTCTAATAAATCTTATTCAGAGAGAACTCATTTTTTATTCATAATTCTGATATGAAATCTACAGTCGACCATAACAAATTAATAATATGACCCAAAACGATCATCAATCGATTGAATTAATTTGGTCAACTATAATAAAATGTGGGTGTGGTGGATAATATATTAAGAAAATTTATTGTCTGTCCAAACTTACCGAATACTTGTGGAACATGAAAAATAATCAAATAAAAGCGCAGAAAAAAAATTTTTAAAAGAGAGGCACAAACATATATTTTGGGTGGTTAAAATAAAACCGAAAAGAAAAAAGTCTTCGACAATATAGCATCGAGATGGATGAGAGAAAAAAAATTATATAATATAATAAATAAGAAAATAAAAAGGTCGCAAATATGTGGAAAATAATATGCTTCAATCCCTGTTATCAACAGTTAAATATAGCAATTTGTACTTAGTTTATAAAATAATAATGCCACTGAAAAATGTCCGCGTTTAAACACATTACCGGTATAGTTTTTCAGGTATTCATGATGATGAGGCGATAATGATAATCTCATTACTGGAATCACCGGAATTCTGTTAATATTTTTTCGGGTATTTCGAAATTTCAGTTATTTTCGACAAAAAAAAAGAGAACAAACGAAATTCTCTAACCGACGGATTTCGACTCCCATAACAACAAGGAAAATCATTTTCTCAAAATTTCCTCGGTAGATTTTTCCAAATAATTCCCCCTACAATTGATTTCTCAGACTTGAAACCAATCAAATTTGTAATTTGATCGCTTGATCACCAAAAATAGAGATTTTCAATGAATTATTCCAACTCTTCGAAAAATGATTGAATGAGGGAAACTTTCTCGAATTTTCCAAATATCTCGATTTTCCATCCGCAAAAATGAAGTTGTGCCGTCGGAAAATTTTCAGTGGAATTCGATGCGAATCTAATCCGATTGGGATTTTTCCCGATAATTCACGATCATGTGCCCGGAAAATTGCACCGTTCAAATAAAATATTTTCCAAAATTCACCACCATCACACAATTTTAGTGAAAAGCAGATTTCACCGGAATCATTGGAGATTTGATGCGAAAACCGAAAATTTTCGTGAATCGAAACCGGAGCGCCATCTAGTTTTATTGTCTACAATTACAACACAATCTGAGTATCGGTGATTAAAATTCGTGTTGATAATGATGATGATGATGATGATTTTTTTTAGTTTTTGTGGAATTGGGGGCTGGATGACGCCCATCTGTTGTTTTTGTCATCAAAATTCGAAAGTCTGTCCTAAATAATATTGAAACAATAGGAATTTCAGTCACATTTTAATCAAAAACAAAAAATTTATATATAGAGTCAACTTTGTTGATGATAATGATGATGATGATGATGATGATGAAGAAAAGACGAAGAAGCGAATGCCCATCGTTTCCGGCATAAAAAATATATAATAACATATGTACGTTTGTAGACGTCGGAACACAAGTAATAATTATATGTCTGTTGAGTTTTGGCTCGCCAGCCTCAGGCTTAGGGACTCAACAACAACAACAACAACAACAACAACAACAACAACTGAAAACAGTGTATATATATATAAGAGAGGAAACCGCCAACATTCAGTTATATACACTTTGCGCTCTATTATTTCTCAATCCGAAAATATTTATTTGAAGCCGAAAACGGCCCATCAGTCAGGCGAAATAATGTCTTTGATGTTAAATCAATTGTCAAAATGACTATTTATAAATACAACCCATCCCTTATTCCAATAGTATCAATTAACTAATGACAACACGTTCATCCCCAAGTTTGTCCAAATTAACAACCCTTAAAATTGTTGTTTCCACAAAATCTATCAAAGAGAATATTAATTAATGCCGACAATTGGGGTCGATTCTATTCCTAGCATTGAAGATATTTATAGGCGAGATAATCAACGATTAAAGACCGAAAAAAATTTTTAGTAGAGACTATATGACAAGTGGAAGCTAATAATTAAAAATTACCCTAAAATATAATTTAACACGACAACTACGGTTGTCAGAAATAAATATTTATATATAAATGGAGAGGAGCAGTAGCTTCAGTCAGATAGCCAATAATTAAACACTACATTTTAACATTAAGCTAACCATTAGTTCACTGTGCACACCACCAGAGGGCTAAGTACCGACCATCCTAGCGTGCTTTTTTCCACAGCCGTTGTGGTTGTTTTGTTTTTGGCGCCATCTTGCTGGAGGCATATTCGGTAACCGACAATTATAGTCTCGGTGCTTAGATATTATATTACAATCTTTTGCTATATGGTTTCGTTCTTTGTTCGGTTGTTGTTTAACTTTCTTCAACTTACTTACAATAATAGTCAGATTAAAACAAAATTAAGAGATCCACACTGTGGGTTCCGATATCGAACGCACATGGTTACTATTGTTGTTGTTGTCAACTAACGCGGTTTTGTGGTCGATTCGAGGATCGCGCTATTTCGCCAATATCACAATTATATTTAACAAAAATTTTTGGACATTTTGATGGGACATTGTTGTCGCCACAGCCACAGCCACGATCGAACTAAAGTAGACTGCTAAACATGCTCCCAGAGTAATTTGTGACGAAATAAGGGGAAAATTATAAAATTACATTGCTCGCTTAAACTACACTCTTTATTTGTGGCTGTGTGCCAACTCTTCACTATGTTGAAACAATTGGTAATATAATGCCCCATAATCAAAACACCTATATTATCTTCGTTTTTTTCGTTTTGTTCTAATAGATGAATTATAGAAAATCAACAATTTAATACAAATATAATTTTAGGTTAGTTCGTCGATAGAAAAGCTATTTCAGTTGGAAATCATAAAGAAGTGCGGAAAATTAAAACGTTCACAAGTTCGAGTCCCTTTCAATTCGAACATTTATCAGAAATTTCAAACATACCTTTCAATTTTGAGTGAATTATTAAGCAAAGTGAAACCATTTCTACCGCTTCGTTAATTATTTATTTGTCCATCAGGCACGCCATCCTAGCTGGATACTTTTATTTATACAAAAAATTACATAATAACAATAATAACTACACATATTAATTTAAATAATAAGTTGATTAATTTTTTGAATTTAATCAAATATTTGTTTCAATTTCGATTAGATATGGTTTTTATATTGTGAGTTGTTGGCACACAGCCTTAACTGAATTAACTTTTTTCATGCGGTCGGGATAATTTGAGTCAATTACGCCATTATAATAATCGTATATTGTATGTATAGAAGAAGGGGTACAAGAATATCACCTATTTTCCATAAGTTGTTATTTTATCAAACCTAAAATTGCCGTCTTTTATGCAGAAATTGAATTATTTACTCACAATATTATAAATAAAAAACAAAAGAAGAGCGCTATCTTGATTTTTAAAACAATATTCATTATATTTATATACATTTTCAACATATAATTAGCGAGATTTACGTGCAACATTTATGGAAAATATGCGAATTAATCGAATTCTCGGATTCAAGTCTCGATTTCTGTATCCGCGACCGGTATCGCGTTATTCAAAAAAAAATCAAGATCTTATCTAATATCCTCCACATATACAGGATGTCCCCTCCAAACCGTACATTTCATTAAAAAAATTCTGTCTTGTAACCAAACAGATGAAACGGTGAGCAGTGATAAAATTTTATTACCCAATATTGAAATATTCGACGATTGTGGATTATTTCAATTTTTGATTCTGCAAATATAAAATCTTCTGCACTAATGTGAATAGAGAAAACAGGAATCTTCCAGTCTGAAATCATCAAATCGTGATCATTTGTTTAATGAATAATTTCGAGAAAAATCACAGTTAATAGAAATTTGTGGTCCAAAATAATTAATTCGACTCCGGATATCCGGATCGGATCAACTGAATTTAGCAAAAAATTCAACAATAATCGCCGATTCTCGATATTCATATCGATCCATGTTAGATGAAACGCCCTATCGAAAGCTCTACTCGACTGAAAAATACCATCAATATATAATCGATTGAAATTTTTGTTATATTTACCCAATCGGTAGTTAATTGGCCCAAATGACAAACTGTTATCAATAATGTAATGCAAATAGCACTTGTATTGAACAATCGTACGAAATTCTCAGATGATAAATTCTAAAAAAAATCAATTTTATATTGGTCGAATAGTTTTTCTCGATTAAACTTACACATAAAATGAAATATAATAAAGCTGCTGCTAATAAAACTGATGTTGTTATATGACAAACTATAATAAGGCCGAAATTTTTCGAAAATTTCCTCAAAAAACTGATCAAAAATTCATAAAGTCGACAATTTATAATAACAAATCGGAATAACTCACTTTTTGATATTGACGTGCAATTCGATGCAATCTTTCAAATCTTTCTTTATCAATTTCTGAAAATTCGGGCCATGCTCTTTGTTTTTCATCCAAATATTCATATTTTCGAATTTCTGATTCAATATCATCAATTGGAAAATTATGTGTAAAATAAAATAAATCAATTGGGCGACAGCAATGACCATTGAACACGCGAAAAGTGGATATGTGGAGAAATAAATAATTTCTAAAATTAAGCGCCAATTTTTGCAATAATTTTCGAAAAAATACGTGGCAAAATACAGTTCTTCGTTTTTGCCCAAAAACGGACGTGTATAGATCAAACCGCTAATTCCGCCTAAAATTAGGGTGAAAATCACTAGAAAATTCATGATTTTCGATAATCTATCGATAATCGTCCGGGTTTTGGGCTGGAGATTTCGATACGGCTCACATAAGAGTTCTATATCGAATTTCAACTGTTTTAAGTTCGGATTTATTAGAATTGTTACCAAAATTCCAACGCAGCCCTAAAATTGCTGGAAAAATCACAAAATCTCTATTATTTATTGAAATTTACGTAAGCAGTCCCAACCAAAATCGATCCATATTTAGTCAACAATTTTATATCGAAATCCGTTAAAATAAAATAAATTTGTAGAATTGATACGATTGTATGAACAGAAAAAACGTACAACATTAATATTTTTATAATTTTCAAATCGATTGACTTAACAGTAGTTAGATAGATTAAATTGACAGGATCTGGAATTGAATTTTATTTTGATAATCGTGGAAAATTCAATGGAAAAATTCCAACTTACCGCTAGAAATCGCCATCATCGTCTGATCTATTTCTTAAAATTACCGCAATTAATATCGAACTACTAACGAGCAACAGGGCCGGATTAAGTCCCATTTAAACTCCCGACATTGGCCCAATTTCTTCAATTCGGGAATCAGATTCGTATAGAATGTCTCGATTGTTGATTAGTTCAAGACAATTCGGGCTCAATTTGCGATTGAATCAAGTCCGACTCTGTTTGGGCCTACCATTAACGAAACAATGACACCAAATTAACTTTTAATATATTCTTTTTGTTGTTGGGCCATGTAAAAATAACCTATGGTCTTTCAGTTTTTTTGCCGGATCCATCGTCAAGGTTAGATTAATACCTAAATTGTTAATTTCGCTTTGAGCTGAATTCTAGTTATTGGTGGTAATTTCACACTTTTATCACATCTATGAATCATTAAATATGGTAATCTACTGTTACCGAAAGATTAAATCTTCATACCTACTTGGTCCAAAGGTGTTGTATTTTTTTTTAATTCAAGAAAAATCAGTTACAATAAACTATAAACATTACAACTATCTAATTATATCAAATGATGATTAGTAAGCGAGAATTGTGTTGTTAATTATAAGTGGTATGCAATTATTTAAATGGCGGACAGAGCCGGACTGGGGTCTAAAATTTGGCGCTCTAACGCCATCTAGAATTCTTTAGCGGAATCAATCTCGATACTCGTACGTGCTTTTATGGGATGTGAAGACTAGACCTACTGGATGTGGTTTTTTTTTTTTTGGAGAATTATCGGAAGTCGATCTTTTTGCATTTTATTTATTGAACAATATAAATAATAAATCTATTACGATTTATTAGACAGGTTGATATAATCGAAAAAAAATATGCCCACACCATGGGCGTACAATAATTCATATGTCAATGGATTCATGAATAATACAATAATAAAAATTCCGAATATGGTTAGAGATGATGGTATGGTTGTTTTGTTTTGTTTTTTTTTTAATTGTCAAGTCAATATTTTTATATCTTATCATTAATTATTGTAATTTCAAATACATAATTATATAGTCTTTGGAAATATTTCTTCATATTTATACTATTGCTACTGTTCAGAAAGGAATATATTAAACAATCAAACAATTCATTATTATCGATAATTATAAGAGCATTGGTGTAGAAAATGTTTGGTGAGCTGGAACGCCTACAGTTCTCTTTTCTGTTTTATGGTCTCTTTGTAAATTATTAATATTTGCTCAAAGATATATTTAGCATTTGTAATATTATATTATAGATCTTGATTCAAAAAAAATCACAATTGACAATTAGAAATCAACTCACCATGAGACTTTTGTCATAATTCTCCAATGACAGATTGGCCAATTTTGACAGCAGATCTGTCAAAATAGACCCCACACCATTGTTGTAACACCCGTATATTTTTTGTTTCTTCTATTCTCATTTAGTCTTCTATCTCGTCCTAATATCAATTCTATTTCGAATTTGTATATCAGATTGGCTCAACTAAATATTCGATATGTTATAAAATAGGTACTAACAGACTTGAGTTGGTAAGGAGTTGTATGGAAAAATAAAAATTGAAATAAAAAAAGCGAATAAAGAAAGAGTTGGTTGCCGCCCATACCTGAGGCAAATCTAGTGGAGACGGCCATGTTATCAAACCCCAAGGGTCTCCTAACCGGTCTTAACATTTACTTTTGCATCGTAAACAGCAACTGCTGTTCATTTTGCCGACGCAAACATCCCAACAACGAAAATAATAATGATAATAATAATAATAATTATAGTAATGAGAGTGAAACAATGACAATCTTGAGAATAAAAACAACATATTGAGAGCTGCTGATTTTATTTTTCAATATTCCGTTTCAATAAACTATCTAAGATCTAAGATTTTCAGCATAGTTTTCCATACATGAATATCTGATGGAACTATTAAAAAAATCTGGGAATTAGAAATTCCCATTATTATAGAATGAGTCGAAGATTTTATAAATCGAATAGGGTTAAATTGAAATTGACGAATAAAGTTCAATTATTAAAACAAAATAATCAATCACTGCTCTTATCAATTAAATTAATAACTTGATTTTATCGAATCTCGTCACTATATACGCCATCTATTAACAAGTAGCCAAACTCTAGCTATTAAACCGCGAGCTGAATTATTTTACTAGTGTAGGTATAGAGGGCGCTAGAAGTAGTTTAAACATAGAGGTCTGTAATGGTGCTTAGATATGGAGCTTGGCTATTTGGGAAAATTTTTGGACTTTATTTCGAGAAATTTTCTCTCAATTTCCACTTATTGATAATAATCGAAACCTTATTATAGACGTTATTTCGTAAAATTGATAATTTGGAATAAAAAGCGAATTGAGCGCTAATCCACTAGTACCAACTTATTTCTCATAATTTGGCGGGATTTTCAATATTATTCGATACATTCTGATGTCTTTCCAATAAATATTTGAGAATATTGTGACTTGATGTCTGTATTCCAATCAATTTGAAGATACTTGAAATACCACTCTATCAACTTTTGTAAATTAGAAAAGTTGTAGAACCTAAATTGAAATTTTTTACAATCGAAACTTCAACCGAGAACTCATGTTATTATTGAGAAATATCAACAAAGTTCATGAAGCGTTCTTAGGCTATTGTTTTTGAAAAGTTTCCCCGCAATTTTTGTGTTGAAGTCAATTAATTAACTTTGTCTAGTGGCAAAAAATCAATAATTAATATTGCTCGCTTAGAAATATTCAATAAATAGATGAGTATTATTATTGAGTTTGATCCTTTCAACGTTAATTAAATAGAAAATTTATCACAATACAGGCTAGACTTTATAAAAAATTCCATCAAATTTTCCCCCATTTCTTGTTAATTTTGCCAAATCTAAAGAGTTGGGGATATTTTTTGTTATCCATATAAATTAATCGAACGAGGCTCTATTTCTCATTATTTGTGTAAAAATTAAAGGGTTGTAAATTTATTGTGTGGAATATGTTTTATGATATTCTTTATTTGTTTTGATTAATCCACACACTCAATAGTCACGTCTGCATCTATTGAAAATTCAATAGCATCAATCAACCCGTTAAGAATTTCTATAATTACTTGAGCTTCAACAAAATTCTGAATTTCCAGAATCTTCGTTATGGAAATATCTATGAAAGTATGACTGAAAAATTTCACAAGAATTTGACAATTCCAAAATTTCGGTCTTGTTAAAATTTCCCATGTTTCCGTATAAATACCCGGTTGATTAGATGTAAAATATATCGGAAGATCGATCATTTGATCCGGAATAATTAAATTTTCATTTGTATCGAAATTAAATGTGTACTGATCGGAATGATCATTGACAACTTCTCTGAATAATGTGAATTCAGGTAATGGCTCAAAACTGAATCGTAAAGCCACTCGACCAGTATTCGTCAATTTCAAATAGCGTCGTTGAAACGAACTAGCCGGTAATCCATATTCGAATAATACCACAATTTTGTATTGATTGATCGGATTGTTATCAGTTATGATGATATCGTTGATTAGGAGACTCATTCTTGGTATGGCTTCACTGATAACGCTATTTTGTCGAGGTGATTCGAAACTTTCACCTTCCATCGATTGTTCCAACAGACTATCGATAATAAACGGTTGACTTTTACCAATTTTCCTACCGATTACGATCAAGTTTTGTAAATCTGGCTTATGGTCAACAATTTGATGAATTTTAGCCGATAATTGTTCGATTTTCTCTTGACGATATTTCGAACTCTGCCAAATCTCGTATAAGTTTCTATAAATACAGTTTATTTAAATTATAATTAATGAACATCGAATCAAATTACCTAGTCCTTGGTAGAATATGTTTTTCTTGTTGTATTGGACCAGGAACACCGACATGTTCAATTGTTGGTAGAATATTTCGTTCTAATTTCGTTTCGAACACGTAATATTCGGATCTTCGATCTTCACTACATGGATCTGTTAATGTCATTGGTAATTTCCAAAAATGCGGATCACCACGGTATTTATCGAATGTCGTTGTTATCTTCGTACATTCCAATAATAGTTTATCTTGATTTACATCGTTCAATTCATCGGACGCATTCATTATTGATTTGGCAAGAGGTCGGTGGACTCTTTGGGTGATTTTCGCGGCAACTTTCCAACGTTGATTCATCCATTTCCGCCAATTTTCCAATGACGAATCGCCACATTGAACCTTCTCTAAATTATCATTGAACTCAATGTCGAATTTTTGCGCCATATCGATCAATTTCTGATTAATTGACGTTATCGAAAAGTGATTGACACATAACTCAAATATCCCGCCACAATGACTCAAATCAAACAAACAAATTAATTATTATTAAACAAATGATTCCAGAATAATTAACACAAGATTTGAATAAAATAATAAATTTTATTTTAATAGAATCGAAATTGAGCGTTTTAACAACGAATTCGGGGCTACAATTAGATAACCTTACAATTGTCAGGATGGAAATTCTAGGTTAGGTAAACGTGGAGAATTGTCAAAGTAACATATTTTCGATAAATAATTGTGAAAAATAACTTAAATACAAGATGGTTTTATTAGAAAACGATTCGGTAAAACGTTTAGATTATTTATCAATGAATAATAATTAATTTTCCATTTAATTTCCAGTTCTTGTCGGAATTGACGAAACTGTTCCAAAGATCCAAACAAAGTGGTTCTGTGATAATGTCTTTTAAACGATGTAAATCTATTTTATCATGAATATAAATATGGTTGTAATAATAATTTCGTTTTAGATGATGGTCGTGAACGTCATACGCCGAAAGAAGGACCACCTCAATTACCTGCTTCACATGAAAATCTATGTTTAGTTCGAGCGAAATCGCGTAATAAGAAAATCTCCACTGTTATCCATCAGAAAGACATCAACAAATTCCAAGTAGCTTATAGTAGTTTGTTAAAAGGTAATCTAGATGGTTTAAAGAAATTGAAAAAATCAAAAACAAAAACGAAAGCTGAATAAATTATTTTTATAAATTTAATATACAATTTTTTTATAATTTAAGGTGAATTTTCAATTTGGTTACATTGTTAAGAGAAAATCGTTTAATTAATAATAAATATTACACTTAAAGAATTTGAATGACTGTAGGTTGATTATTATTCAATAGTGGACATTTAATTTTCCAAAAATCGTTGGAATTTCCTGATGTTTTCAGACAATTATTCGCACACTCCAACAATATTTGCTCTTTGAAACATTGATCACAAGCTAGAATACAAAAATCTGTTCTATCAAGCGAAGAAGTTGGATGTGTTCGTACGAAATTATTCGATATTATAAACGAAATTGCAATTACAATTAAAATTTTACAATTACCTGCAATTAATAGAAGACATAAATTTGTTCTTATATAACTAGACTAAACTTACTCATTTTGGTTGTTTTAATATTGTAAACTATCAAGTAACGTTTGGTTCTTCGTATATACGCCAACTAATCACGATAACAAAAAACGGTCGGGTTTTTATATTAATGTGAAATTGTACAGCTGTTGAGATTCCCTTCAATTTTTAAGCTGACTAACCTTAAATCATCCACTTGTGTTTCTATCAATTTCTATATTGATAATAACAAAAAACTAACGGATAAACCGCCTTTTATATACATCATCTATTTAATTACGATCATCGTAAATCATATAAAATTAATAAACGATTCACATACACACATATAAAGCTTACTAATAGATATACATTTCGTCGAGATAATGGATTTCAATGGAACAATAAAAGGAAAACCAGCATACGTCCAGTTTCTCAGAGAGATTACAAACAAAAAATCGTATTTTTCCTAAAAGCGTTGAAATTTTAAATTACAATCAAACTGAAAATTGGACCTAACAACAAACAAACGATTAAAACGATGATAGAAACAACACCAATTGATTTGATGTTCGATAAAACTGTTTATGTAGAATTTTAATCAAAAACACATTATTTCCTCCAATAAAACACCAATTTTCTTGTGTTATTTCTATTTGTTTATTTGTTTTTTGTGATGTTTGGGTAATTTCGATTATTCTTGCTATAACCCAAGAAAATATGTTCCAATATAAGTTTATCGATAAGATAAAACTTGAAGCTCGTTGAATCGGGAATTGAGCAAAAAGTCGACTGGTTTTATATTAAATTATTAATATTTTATAGAGAATTTGTGAAATATAAAATCGAGTTTTATAATCTTCAGCTCAGAAACTCCGTTGATTGGAAATGTGTGGAAAAATTCATTTTATTTTGTTAATCGAGAGGAAACAGATGTCTCGATCGTTCGAAATAAGAGAAAAACCAGTGAATACTTTTCCGAATTTTCCAAAATCATCATTATTCTCCCAACTAAACCAAAGCGTGAAATTGGATAGGGCACATTTAGAAAAAAATAATTGAGTCATTTGGATAATGGACAAGACAAAATATGAGGCTCAATGGAATGGAGATTGAAACATGAGCTCTTGTTGAGTGTGGCTCAACTCAACTAAAGCGACAATGATTTATGTTCGATATTATTAAATAAATAAGTACAGAACGAGGAATAGTGGGCTATAAAATAATATATAAACAGAAACTAGGGAATATTCAGCAATAAATGATCTATTTCACATTCGTTTTAATGTAATCGTAAACAGAACTGTAAAAGACTTACACTTTGGGATTACACGAATATATCTGCAACTATAAAACTAAGTATAAGAGTTGAGTCAGTGAAAAAAAAACGTTGTAAATAATAAAATTCGAATTTATATCCCAACACCGAACCGTTTTTATTTCACGGTGGCTAGATCCGAACAGCCAGCATTGCAGTAAAACAGCGTTTTTCAACATTGCAAACTGTTCAAAGTCGAGTGGATAGATTTGTTACAAGTAATGAAATTTGGCAAACAACAAGCTGAAATTTGAACGCCGATGTTCGAATTGATTATAGTCGAGTTTTGTTTCAACAACAAGTTCGAATGAAATTATCTCGATACAAACGAAACCTCTTGAAAATTAATCTATTTTTATTATTTGTCCAGTTACTCGATTCGGCAAATAAGCCGATATTCCTCATACTTCTCCTGATATTGTTGATGTTTGTGGCACGTGTCGGATTTGGTGTTAAGGCACGAATCTAGATGCCAATCAAACAATTTGGAAAACGATCGATTCGGTTGCTTGGCGAATTGTTGATTAGTTTCAAAATAAATTTTGACGAATATTCGGGGCGGGTTGTATTTGATTTTTGGGACAAAAAATATTTGCGTGCGACGCTAAATTGTTCGCATGGGTGATGAGAAAAAAGATGAACAAAAACCACAAGGCGATGAAGAAGGCGAAAGTGAAGATCCCCGTCTCGATTATATCTTCAATTATTTAACGAAATCGTCGCGATTGAAGTTCGATAAATGGAACAAAATGTTAGCCACCGACGAATATAGCGTAATCAATTCAAATTTATTTCAATTTAAATTAATTAAATTAATTTTATTTGTCGATATTAGAAAGTTTTGATGAATTTTTTGAATAAAGCGGATCCTTTATTTATTATAATCCATACGACACCCGGTGGGATTTTGATGACGCAAACTATTTTCAATAAGGATGTGAAAGGCAAATTCGCTTATTTTATAAAGAAACGTCCGGAAATTGTGACAATGGAGAAATTCCACGATTTATTGCTATTCGGCGATATGGCCGGTAAGCCAATTGACGAATTATCGGTATTACTCGATGGTGCCTTTTTGCCATTATTATCGAATCCGGCTAATCAAAAAGGATGGCCGAAAGTTGTCGCCGATGATGTTGTTTCACATGTGAAAGTGTTCAAAAATTCCGTTGATCAAGTATTTTCATCATCCATTATTTTTCCCGCCAATAATTTGCTATAATTTTCCAGGTGAAAGGCGCTATGAAAAGTCAAACAATTTTACCGATGCCACAAGGTATGGTCAATTTATTCAATGCAGTTAGCGATTATGAAAAATCAGACGGTATGGAGATTAATGTACAGTTGAAAGCATCAATTGAAATGTCTATAACGAAATGGTGGACGATTTGTAATGAGATTTTACGTCAAAATTCCGGTTCGATATTCAATGAGACAAGCAATCCGACGCCGCGTTATGAAATCGATTTTTGGACAGCACGTCTAACAAATCTCGAATATATTTACGATCAATTAAAAGATCCACGTATTAAAAAATTAGCTGAATATTTAGAATTAACATCAAGTACATATTCGACAACATTTAAACGATTGTATAAAAGTATTGTAGCTGGAATTGTTGAAGCTCGCGATGTTTGCCATCATATTAAACCGTTAGAGAAACATTTCAATCGTTTCGAAGAAGTCGAATTAATCGACAACAATAACTATATAAAACCTATAGTACATTTAGTCGGTTTATTATGGGCAAATTCCCGTTATTACGCAACTAATGAACGTATTGTAATTTTATTCAAACAAATTGCCAATCTTTTAATTGAAGCTAGCGAACGTCAATTGGATCCAAGTTCAGTATTTCAAGGTGATCCGGATGAAGTACATGAGAAAATTCAAAAAACCAGCGAAATTCTACAATCGTTCATCGATTCATTTGAATATGTCCGAGCGAATTTGGAACGTTATTACAAGAAAGATGATGGTAAAATGCCGGTATTGTGGACATTTCATGTTAGAAACGTTTTCCAACGTCTACTCGATTTCCTTAAACGTTTAAAACTATTAGATTCGATATTAATAATAAATCTTGAATTTATGAAATTGGAAAAAGTCGAATTTGCCGGCGTTAAAGGTCGTCTATTGTCGCAAAAATGCGAAGAAATCTATGATCAATTTTTAACAGCTTATGCTGTATTTACAAATATACAATATGATGTTTGTGATACAACTGATATAAGAATATTGCATGATTGTGAAGTTTTTTTGAAAATTATTGATGATTTTGATAAACGTTTAGCGGCACTTTTCGCTCAATCATACGATGAATGTTGTAATTTAGAATCTTTATATAAATTTATCAATATGATTGGCAATTTGATCGATCGTCCAATTATACATGATGAACTCGAACCACGATTCAATAAAATCATCAAATTATACAATCATGAATTGGATAGTGTTAAAATTTTATATGATGAAGCTGCCGAAACTGGTATACCAATTGATAAGAATTTACCACCAGTTGCTGGTGCATTATGGTGGTTGTTTAAATTACGCCAACGCATCCTAGATTCGGATAGTAATTTTCGACAAATCGAAGATAAAATTAGTAATGTAGAAGATAAAGATTATGCTTATAAAAAATTCGATGGTATGTTAACAATATTAAATGATGAACAAAGATCGATATTAACAACTTGGTTTAGTGGTTTACCACATCAAATACAAATTAGTATGGATAAATACGAATTAATACGTCTCGATGATGGTTTAATTGAAATGAATTTCGATAAAGAATTGGATGCAATTTTGCGCGAAATTAAATATATTAAACATCTTGAGATAGATGATTTTCTACCGGAAGAGGCTGAAGAATTATTTTCTAAATACGAAATGCTAATTGCCGCCATTTTAAAACATACACGTGTCATTGAATGGTATAATTATTTGAAAAAACACACTTTATCAGTGGAATATGCTATAATTGAACCGGAAATAAACGATATCGATGTATTATTGAATCAATCAACTAACGATATGACATGGTCAATACACGATATCGAATATTTAGAGAATTTATTCGATAAAATCAAACAATTATATGATAGAGTTAAAGAAGCTCAAACTAATTTAACTACAATTTACGATAAAATTCAATCATGGGCGAATTGTCCAATTTACGTACGTAAAGATTGTAAAAAAGACAATTTACTTTATCTCGATGATCGTGCTGATCGATTAGCACAAAAATATCGTACAGTTAGTGAATGTTCAATAGATGCACAAATATTACTCGAAAAAAATCGACAATTATTATATAATATAACAGAAGAAGATACAGAAGAAGAATATGAAGAAAGTGACTTAACTAATGCCGAAACTACAGACGATGAAAAACCTGGTAAAAAAAAGAAAGGCGATAAAGCTAAGAAAAAGAAGAAGAAGAAGAAGAAGGCTAAAAAGAAAGCGGGTGGTAAAGGTAAAAAAGGCAAAAAAGAGGCTAAATCGAAAGAATCGAAAACCGATGAAGTCCAAGATGTTGTCAATTATGAAGAAATTGAACGTGAAGATAAATGGATACATTATTTAAGTCATGTTGATGATACAGTTAAAGCGAAAATAATTCTTGGTGTATTAATTAATTATACATATTTTTTAAGAGAAATGGGTGATCGATTGCCAATAACGCCATTATTTGAAATAATTTTAGAATTACACGAACCGAATATTGTATTTCGTCCATCAATTGATTTAACTGAACCAAATAATTGGTATCATTTAATGGAAACATTATTAGAGGATGTATTTACAATGAGTCGTTATATGGCACGTATTGATAATCCATGGCATAAACAAGCATTTGAAGGTGAATCAATTGCCGATACTGGTGTCAATACAATTGAAGAATATTTATCATTAGCTGATGATACTGATGAGGAGTTCAATGATCGGAATTATTACGATGATATCAAAACTGATACAGATTGTAATAAATTATTTGTTGAAGTTATGGATCGATTGATGGATGCAATCGATGCTTCTATAACATACAGGAATAAATTTATGATTTATTCGAATTTATGGTTAGATGATCGACAGGAGTATTTACAAGAATTTCTAATTTACGGTTATGTATTGACCGATGAGGATATTTTACCTGAAGGACAAACTGAACGGAAACCTTGTCCACCGACTACAGAACAATTCAAAGGACAAATCGACTATTATGAAGAATTATATAAAGAAGTTGGTAAAATTGAAAATGAGAAATTGCTTTTAGGCGGTTGGGTACGTATAGATGTACGTCCATTAAAACAAGCTATTTTAAATATAATTTGTAAATGGGGTAATTTATTTAAACAATATCTCTCCGATAATGTTGTCAATAGTTTGAATGAATTAGATGCGTTTATTATTGAAAGTATTGAAGCTATGCAACAACCTTTATCTGAAGACGATTATGATGGTTTGTTGGTAGTTATGGGTTATTTGCAGAAAGTTAAAGAACGTCAAGTCGAAACTGACGGTATGTTTCAACCATTGAAGGAGACAATCGATTTATTACTGCAATACGGTGTGGAATTCCCCGAAGAAGTTCATGTACAATTGCAAGAAATTCCAGATCGTTGGACACAATGTAAAAAAGTTGCAGCTACAACTAAACAATTAGTAGCACCATTACAAGCAATTCAAATGAATGCAATCAAACGACGTATAAGTATATTCGAATTAAGACAGAATATGTTTCGGGATATGTTCAAGAAAATGCCATTTTTCCTATATACGTGTCATGACGTTTATGAATTGTTGAATAAAACCAATATTGAATTGAGAGAATTCGAAAAAGAAATTGAAAAATTATCAGAACAAGCTTATTTATTCGATTTACAAGTACCCGAATTTAAATCATTAAAAGTATCACGTAAAGAATTATGTCAAATTAAACAATTATGGGATTATGTTAATATAATACGTTCATATATGGATGAATGGAAGAAAACACCATGGAAGAAAATTGATGTTGAAGGTATGGAAATGGAATGTAAGAAATTTGCTAAAGAATTACGTGGCATGGATAAAGATCTACGTGTATGGGATGTTTTTATACAAACAGAAGGTTCTATTAAAAATATGTTAACATCATTACGTGCCGTAACTGAATTACAAAATCCGGCAATTAGAGAACGTCATTGGACACAATTAATGCAAGCCACAAAGGTTCGTTTCTTATTATTTTATTTTTAAATAATCAATAAGTTGGTTCTACTTAATTTGGAAATCGTGTCTTAGTTACCATGACAATCGAGGCGCCGCCTATGTAATTCGCAACTTGAACGATGCATAAATCGAATCAATTTCCAAATTAAGTACGACTCGAATTTATAAACAATTTTATCTAATTTGACTTAAATTAATGCTTACTATAAAGACGTTATTGCCAACATATTACACGGTAAGTCCAGAAATACGTGCCAAATTGTAACACAATTCATTTATACTTACAACAATAAAATGAATATTATTATAATTTTTTTGTGTGAAATCCCGAATTTCGACAGGTGAGATTCGTGATGGATGAATCGACAACATTGAACGATTTGTTAGCTTTAAATCTGCATGAATATGAAGATGAAGTTAAGAATATTGTTGATAAGGCAGTTAAAGAAATGTCAATGGAGAAAGTATTGAAAGAATTGAATGCAACATGGAGTGTATTGGAATTTACAACTGAACATCATGAACGTAGCGGTTTAAAATTATTGGTAGCTTCAGAAGAATTAATTGAAATACTTGAAGATAATCAAGTACAATTACAAAATATGATGACATCGAAATTTATCGATTTCTTTCTAACTGAAATAACAAGTTGGCAAAGGAAATTATCTAATGCTGATCAAGTGATACACGTATTTTTCGATGTACAACGTAAATGGTGTTATTTAGAAAGTATATTTATCGGTTCAGAAGATATACGTAGTCAATTGCCGGAAGATTCACGTCGTTTCGAACGGCTCGATCGCGATTTTAAAGATACATTAAGAGATATGTTGACAAATTTGAATGTTGTACAAGTAACAAATAAGCCCGGTTTATATGAACGTCTTGAAAATATTTTAATACAATTAACATTATGCGAGAAAGCTTTAAATGAATATTTAGATACGAAACGTTTAGCATTTCCACGTTTCTATTTTGTATCATCAGCTGATTTATTAGATATTTTATCAAATGGTAATAATCCGGAAATGATACAAAGACATTTAACGAAATTATTTGATTCATTGGCCAAATTGAAATTTGTACAAGAAGGTGGCAGAAGTACAAAATCAGCTAATGGAATGATATCGAAAGAGAATGAGGAACATGTTAAATTTGCTGGTATTTGTGATTGTACAGGCAAAGTTGAAATTTGGCTAAATCGTGTTATTGATATAATGCGAAAAACTTTACATCAGACATTCAAAGAGGCGATTAACACGTACGATGATAAGCCGCGTGAAGTTTGGATTTTTGATTATCCCGCCCAACCGGCTTTATGCGGTAAGACTTCAAAAATTATAACTACAGAGTGATCAAGAAATACTGTTTAAGTTGGCAATCCTACTTGGAGGTTTTTCAATCAACACTCAAATGTCAGTTGAACGTCAAAGTAGTTGTCAAACAGCAATTTTACCATTTTAAAATGAAATTCACAATTGCCAACTTAAACAGTATTTTTTGATCACTCTGTATTATCAAAAAAATTCGTGTACTACAGAGTGATCAAGAAATACTGTTCAAGTTGGCAATCCTACTTGGAGGTTTTTTGTGTTTAATTTATTAGCAACACTACACCGAAAATCTCTGTATGACAGATAATTCAATTTGAATCAACACTCAAATGTCAGTTAAACGTCAAAGTAGATGTCAAACAGCAGTTCTACCATTTTAAAATGAAATTCAGAATTGCCAACTTAAACAGTATTTCTTGATCAATCTGTATTTAAGTTGGCAATTCTACTTGGAGGTTTTTTGTGTTTAATAATTTGCCAGACTACACCGGAAATCTCTGTATGACAGATAATTCAATTTGAATCAACACTAAAATGTCAATTAAAAGTCAAAGTAGTTGTCAAACTTAAACAGTATTTCTCGATCACTCTGTATTATTTATTATTGAATATAATTTGATATAGGGACGCAAATTTGGTGGACATTTGAAGTGAATATGGCTTTAGCGAAATTAGAAGAAGGCTACGAGAACGCCGTTAAAGATTACCAAAGGAAACAAATAGCCCAATTGAACGCTCTTATCAATCTATTATTAGGTGATTTATCAATGGGTGATCGTCAAAAAATCATGACAATTTGTACAATTGATGTCCATTCACGTGATGTTGTTGGTAAAATGATACAAATGAAAGTTGAAAATTCCCAAGCTTTCCAATGGCAAAGTCAATTACGACATCGTTGGGATGAAAAACGTCATAATTGTTATGGAAATATTTGCGATGCTGAATTTCTATATCAATATGAATATTTAGGCAATACACCACGTTTAGTGATAACACCATTAACAGATCGTTGTTATATTACATTAACACAAAGTTTACATTTAATTATGGGTGGTGCACCAGCTGGTCCAGCTGGTACCGGTAAAACTGAAACAACTAAAGATTTAGGTAAAGCACTTGGTGTGATGGTTTACGTTTTCAATTGTTCGGAACAAATGGATTACAAATCAATTGGTAATATTTATAAAGGTTTAGCACAAACCGGTTGTTGGGGTTGTTTCGATGAATTCAATCGTATATCAATTGAAGTACTATCAGTTGTTGCAGTACAAGTTAAAAACATTCAAGATTCGATTAAGGATAAAAAAAAGAGATTCTTCTTTCTAGGCGAAGATATCGTCTTAACACCAACGGTGATCTCGATCTTCATCTCAATTATAATTATAATCTAATATTTCTCTTTAGGTTGGTATTTTTATTACAATGAATCCGGGCTATGCTGGCCGTACTGAATTACCTGAAAATTTAAAAGCTTTATTCCGGCCCTGTGCTATGGTAGTGCCCGATTTCGAATTGATTTGTGAAATTATGTTGGTAGCTGAAGGTTTCCAAGAGGCCCGTTTATTAGCTAGAAAATTCATCACATTATATACATTATGTCGGGAATTATTAAGCAAACAAGACCATTACGATTGGGGTTTACGTGCAATTAAATCAGTTTTAGTTGTTGCTGGTTCATTGCGTCGCGGCGACCGTCAACGTCCCGAAGATCAAGTATTAATGCGTGCTTTACGTGATTTTAATATACCGAAAATTGTCACCGATGATGTTGCTGTTTTTATGGGTCTTATTGGTGATTTATTTCCAGCTTTAGATGTACCAAGAAAACGTGATCCGGAATTTGAACGGACAATTAAAAAATCAGCAATTGATTTGAAATTACAACCGGAAGATGGTTTCGTATTGAAAGTTGTACAATTAGAGGAATTATTTGCTGTACGTCATTCGGTATTTGTTATTGGTAATTCTGGTACTGGTAAAACAATGGTATGGAAAACATTAAATAAAACATATTTTAATCAAAAACGTAAACCATTTTATAATGATTTGAATCCAAAAGCTGTTACAAATGATGAATTATTTGGTGTTATCAATCCGGCAACTAGAGAATGGAAAGATGGATTATTTTCGGTTATAATGCGTGATCAAGCTAATATGTCTGGTGATGGTCCGAAATGGATTGTTCTAGATGGTGATATTGATCCAATGTGGATTGAATCATTAAATACTTTAATGGATGATAATAAAGTTTTAACATTAGCTAGTAATGAACGTATTGCTTTAACGAAATCTATGCGATTATTGTTTGAAATAGCTAGTTTAAGAACAGCAACACCGGCTACTGTATCACGTGCTGGTATTTTATATATAAATCCAGCTGATTTAGGTTGGAATCCTTATATAGCATCATGGACTGAAACAAGACATTCAGAAATTGAACGTGCCAATTTAACAATATTATTCGATCGTTATATACCGACATTATTAGAAGCTATACGGCATAAATTCAAAAAAATCACACCAATATCCGAAATTGCCCATCTACAAATGTTATGTTTCCTTCTAGATTGTTTTTTAACACCCAATAATGTACCAGCTGATTGTCCAAAAGAATGGTATGAAATTTATTTCGTATTCTCTTTAATATGGGCATTTGGTTCGGCTCTATTTCAAGATCAATTAGTCGATTGGCGTAATGAATTCAGTAAATGGTTTTTAAATGAATTTAAAACTGTACGTTTCCCAACTTCTGGTACAGTTTTCAATTATTATATTGAACCGGAAACAAAGAAATTTTCACCATGGACGGAATTAGTGCCGGAATTTGAATTAGATCCGGATTTACCATTACAAGCGACTTTAGTTAATACAGCCGAAACTACACGGATACGTTTCTTTATGGATAATTTGATGTCGAAAAAAGTGCCGGTAATGTTGGTTGGTTCAGCTGGTAGTGGAAAAACGGTTGTTGTTGCTGAAAAATTGGCAGCTTTAGATGATAATTATGCTGTTACAAATGTACCATTTAATTTCTATACAACATCGGAAATGTTGCAGCGAATTTTAGAGAAACCTTTGGAGAAGAAAGCGGGTCGTGTTTATGGACCACCAGGTAGTAAAACTATGGTATATTTTGTAGATGATATGAATATGCCGGAAGTTGATAAATATTTCACTGTACAACCGCACACATTGATCCGACAATATATGGATTATCAACATTGGTACGATCGTCAGAAATTGACATTGAAGGATATCCATCATGTACAATTCGTATCGTGTATGAATCCAACAGCTGGATCATTCACGATTAATCCACGTCTACAACGTCACTTTTGCGTGTTTGCTGTCAGTTTCCCATCGCAAGAAGCCTCACAACATATCTATTATTCGATATTATCGCAACATTTCGAAAATGATTTCAATAAATTCAATATTAATATAAGAAAATTAGCTTTAACTATTGTGAATGCAGCATTACAATTACATCAAAAAGTCGCTGCTACATTTTTACCAACAGCGATCAAATTCCATTATACATTCACTTTAAGAGATATGTCGAATATATTTCAAGGGATGTTGTTCACAACAGGCGATGCGATCCAGAACCAATCGGGTCTGATACGATTGTGGATGCACGAATCGCATCGTGTCTACGGCGATAAATTAGTCGAAAAGCGCGATTTAGATTCTTACACTAAATTAGTATCCGAAACTGTACGGAAAGCTTTCGAAGAATTGGATGAAGTAGCCGTTTTCGAATCACCTTTAATTTTTTGTCATTTCGCTGAAGGTATGGGCGATCCGAAATATTTCCCAATTCCAAATTTCAATGTATTAAGCAAATTATTACATGAAGCCCTTGATGGTTATAACGATTTAGTATCGGCAATGAATTTGGTTTTATTCGAAGACGCCATGTACCATATATGTCGGATAAATCGTATCATGGAAGCGCCACGTGGCAATGCCTTATTGGTCGGTGTTGGTGGTTCCGGTAAACAATCTTTAGCCCGATTGGCCGCTTTCATTTCATCATTTGAAGTATTCCAAGTTCAATTAAAAAAAGGCTATTCATTGAACGATTTGAAAGCCGATTTAGCAACTCTCTATATAAAATCCGGTCTAAAAAGTGTCGGTATCGTATTCTTAATGACCGATGCTCAAGTACCGGAAGAAGCATTCTTAGTATTAATCAACGATATGTTAGCTTCCGGTGAAATAAGTGAGTTATTAGCCGATGAAGAAGTCGAAAATGTCATTAATGGTGTTAGAGGTGAAGTTAAAGGTTTGGGCCAACAAGATACTCGTGAAAATTGTTGGAGATTCTTCATCGATCGTGTTCGAAGATTATTGAAAACAATTTTATGTTTCTCACCAGTTGGATCAACTTTACGTATACGTGGCAGGAAATTTCCAGCTGTTGTTAATTGTACATCAATTGATTGGTTCCATGAATGGCCGCAAGAGGCTCTAGAATCGGTTTCTAAACGTTTCTTATCCGAAATTGAGGTCCTACCAAGTGGATTAGTCGATTCAATTTCTTTATATATGTCCGAAGTTCATGGTGTTGTCAATAAAATGTCGGAATTATATCTACAAAATGAGAAACGCTACAATTACACCACACCAAAATCATTCCTCGAACAAATCGCTTTATATTCGAAACTTCTAAACGAGAAAACGCACACAGTTTATAATAACATCGAACGCTTAGAAGTCGGCTTATTAAAATTGGAATCTACATCTGAAGAAGTTGACGGATTAAAAGATATTTTAGCTGTACAAGAAGTTGAATTGAACGCCAAAAATGAAGCTGCTGGCAAATTAATCGCAATTTTAAGCGCCGAAAACGAAAAAGTGGCTAGAGAACAAGCTATTGCTAGTGAAGAAGAAGCTAAAGTCAAAATAATCGAAGAAGATGTTATTGTTAAAGCGAAAATTTGTGCTGAAGATTTAGCTAAAGCTGAACCAGCATTATTGGCAGCTCAAGCAGCTCTAGATACATTAAATAAAAATAATTTAACTGAATTGAAATCGTTTCCAACACCACCAGCAGCTGTAGCAGCTGTAACAGCCGCTGTTCTTGTATTATTCTCAAAACCGGGAAAAATTCCAAAAGATCGCAGTTGGATGGCATGTAAAGTAATGATGGGTAAAGTTGATCAATTTTTACACGATCTAGTTTTCTACGATAAAGAAAATATGTCACCCGATATTGTTAAAGCAACACAAGAATATTTAAAAGATCCGGAATTTGATCCGGAAAAAGTTCGAGCTAAATCATTAGCAGCAGCTGGTTTATGTGCTTGGGTTATTAATATATTGAAATTCTATGATGTTTTCGTTGTTGTTGAACCGAAACGTAAAGCTTTACAAAAAGCTAATCAAGAATTATCAGATGCCCGAGCTAAATTGGCTGAATTAAATGAGAAATTGGTATTTTTGGAACGACAATTGGCAATTTTAAAGGCCGATTTCGATATAGCTCTTGATGCTAAAATGAAATGTCAAGCTGAAGCTGAAGCTACAACATTAATGATCGATTTAGCTAATCGTTTAGTTACTGGATTAGCATCAGAGAATATTCGTTGGCGTGAATTAGTAACAAAATTTAAAGAATCAATAGTTACATTACCGGGTGATGTTTTAGTTGTGACATCGTTTATTTCTTATGTTGGTTGTTTTACTAAACGATATCGAACTGATATGGTTGAGAAATTTTGGATGCCATTTCTTAAAAGTTTAGTACCGGAAATACCAATGACTGAAGATATTGATTTGCTTGAATTGTTAGTAGATGATGCCCAAATAGCCCAATGGAATAATGAAGGCTTACCAAATGATCGAATGTCAACTGAGAATGCTTGTATTTTGATGAATTCGTCTCGTTGGCCTTTAATGATCGATCCACAACTTCAAGGTATCAAATGGATCAAAACGAAATACGGCGATAAATTAACAGTAATCAGATTATCAATGCGCAATTATCTTGATACAATCGAACGATGCATCTCAAACGGTCAAGTGATACTTTTAGAGAATATTGGTGAAAGTGTTGATGCTGTATTAGAACCGGTACTTGGACGGGTTTTAATTAAAAAAGGCAGATGTATGAAAATCGGCGATAAAGAAGTTGATTATCATCCGAATTTCAGAATGATCCTCCATACGAAACTAGCTAATCCTCATTATAAACCCGAAATTCAAGCCCAAACGACATTAATTAATTTCACAGTAACTAGAGATGGTCTTGAAGAACAATTATTAGGTGAAGTTGTTAAAGTCGAACGTCCCGATTTAGAACAATTAAAATCATCATTAACAAAACAACAAAACGATTTTAAAATAACATTAAAACGTTGCGAAGACAATTTACTATATCGTTTATCATCGGCCACCGGTAATATATTAGGTGATGTTGAATTAGTTGAAAATTTGGAAACAACGAAAAAAATGGCAACCGAAATCGAGATAAAAGTGAAAGAATCGAAAATAACATCGGTGAAAATCGATGAAGCCCGCGAACAATATCGTCCTTGTGCTACAAGGGCTTCTATTATTTATTTCATATTGAACGATTTATGTCGAATAAATGCAATTTATCAATTTTCATTGAAAGCATTCACTGTTGTCTTCAAAGATGCTTTGAATAAAGCTGAACCTACAGAAAAATTGAAAGATCGCGTTGTCAATTTATTAGATAGTATAACATTTTCAGTTTTTATGTATACTTGTCGTGGCCTATTCGAACGCGATAAATTAACATTTATGGCCCAAATGGCCTTTCAAATATTATTGTACAATGATGAAATACAACCATCTGAATTGGAATTTTTATTGCGTTTCCCAATTGTGGCCAATTTAAATTCACCTGTTGATTTTTTATCTGGTGCATCATGGGGTGGTGTTAAGGCCTTATCAAATTTGGATGAATTCAAAGGTTTTGATAAGGATATTGAAGGATCGGAGAAACGTTGGCGGAAATTCGTCGATAGTGAAAATCCGGAAAAGGAAAAATATCCAGGTGAATGGAAGAATAAAAGTGCATTACAAAAATTATGTATGATGCGTTGTTTACGACCGGATCGTATGACTTATGCTATACGATGTTTTATTGAAGATAAATTGGGTTCGAAATATATCACAGCTAGGAGTGTTGTTTTCGAGAAGTCCTATGAAGAGACTAGCTCATCAACACCGGTATTTTTCATATTGTCACCGGGCGTTGATCCATTGAAAGATGTTGAACGATTAGGTAAAGTTTTGGGCTTCACTAGGGACCATCGGAATTTCCATAGCATCTCTTTGGGACAAGGCCAGGAAATTGTGGCTGAAAATGCAATGGATTTGGCATCAGCCGAAGGACATTGGGTGATTTTGCAAAATATCCATTTGGTGGCTAAATGGTTGGCCAGTTTGGAAAAGAAAATGGAATTTGCAGCGGAAAATTCACATGATAGCTTCCGTTTATATTTGAGTGCTGAACCAGATGCTGATCCAAGTCAAACTGTTATTCCACAAGGCATTCTGGAGTCGTCGATCAAAATCACTAATGAACCACCTACTGGAATGTTCGCCAATTTACATAAAGCTTTAGATAATTTCAATCAGGAAACATTAGAAATGTGCTCGAAAGAGTCCGAATTTAAAGCATTCCTTTTCGCTTTATGCTACTTCCATGCTGTAGTCGCTGAACGGCGCAAATTCGGCCCTCAAGGCTGGAACCGCAACTATCCATTCAATGTTGGCGATCTAACAATCAGCGTGAACGTTCTGTATAACTATCTTGAAAATAATTCAAAAGTAATGCTTATAATAATGAGTAGTTTCGAATCTAAACATCAAATTTCAGATTCCATTCGAAGATCTAAGATATCTATTTGGTGAAATCATGTACGGCGGCCATATTACCGACGATTGGGACCGTCGTCTTTGCCGGACTTACCTTCTAGTTTATATGCAACCAGAATTAACAGATGGTGAATTAGAATTTGCTCCGGGATTTCTAGCACCACCCAATCTAGATTTGGTTGGTTATCATCGTTATATTGATGATCGTCTACCACCGGAATCACCATATCTTTATGGTCTTCATCCGAATGCCGAAATCGGTTTTCTGACATCCACATCGGAAATGATGCTGAAAACAGTCTTGGAGATGCAGCCCAAAGATGCTGCAGCTACTAGCGGAATGGGTTTATCGCGTGAAGATAAAGTCAAAACACTAATTGAAGATATTCTAGATCGATTAAGTGAAGAGTTCAACGTGCATGAGATGATGGCGAAAGTTGAGGATCGTACACCGTATATTGTTGTGGCTTTTCAAGAATGCGAACGTATGAATATGTTAACAAGAGAAATGCGACGTTCGCTCAAAGAATTAGGTACTTAAGCTATAAATAAAACTAACTTCACTTAAAATAGCGAGATTTCCACAGAATTGGGCTTGAAAGGTGAATTAACGATAACTTCAGACATGGAGACTTTAGATGATGCCTTATTTATGGATCAAGTACCATTAACATGGTCGGCTAAAGCCTACCCAAGTATGCTACCATTAGGTCTATGGATTGCCGATTTGAATTTGAGAATAAAAGAATTGGAAGGATGGATTGCGGATTTTTCAATGCCGCCAACTGTTTGGCTCGGTGGTTTCTTCAATCCTCAATCATTTCTAACAGCAATTATGCAACAAACGGCAAGAAAAAACGAATGGCCTTTAGATAAAATGTGTCTATTGACTGATGTTACGAAGAAACAAAAAGAAGAATTCACATCACCGCCTAGAGAAGGCGCCTATGTTCATGGACTCTTCATGGAAGGTGCCAGGTAAGTCGAAAAATTTCCACCAAATCATCCCCATTTTCTTTAAATAGTTATAATTGACGTTATATCGCAATAGATGGCACAATTTCGATTTGATTTGAGACCAATAGAGGTCGTTACTATAATTTTTCTTTTAGATGGGATATTCTACAGGGTAGTATCAGCGAATCGAAATTGAAAGAGTTGTTCCCAGTTATGCCTGTTGTTTTTATTAAGGCCATAACGCAAGATAAACAAGATTTGAGGAATATGTACGATTGTCCGGTCTATAAGACGAAGCAACGTGGCCCAACTTTCGTTTGGACTTTTAATTTAAAAACAAAAGAGAAACCGACTAAATGGACTCTAGGCGGTGTCGCTATATTATTACAAATTTAATTGTTGATAGTTTATAAATAAAGAGTTCTAAATATTTATTTGTTTCAATTTGGTTCGAATTAACGGGATGGATCCGATCCCTCTAATGATGCCCTATTTGTTTGAACAAACTTCGATTTGTAGCCGATCTACTTTGGGACCAATTATGGTAATTGAGAGATTTTGTGCGGAAGAAGTATCAATCGGACTGTAAGCCATGATCGAGTTCTATAATGAGATCATCTATCGAAGTGAAACTGTATTTTCTCCATATATATAAATTTATAATCAAATCATTGTGGCGAATTTCCGGTACGTTTCTAATTTAACTTTTAGACACATCAATGTTGGCTGTGCTTTTAGTGGAAGACAACCGCTATCGCCGACTACTACGTGCATTGTTAATTCAACGATATTATAATAAACGAATTTACTTACAAATTGCCTCAACTGTTTCTGGTTAAGTATATGAGTTGCCATTTTGTTGATACTGGAAATTTTATCGACCGGCAAAATGTCTTAATCAGAAAAAACTATAAATTTTCATTCGGGAAAACCTCAGGAATTGTAATAAATTCTTAAGACAACTATGAGATTAACCGAATTCCTTTAGAGCTTCATCCCGATAATTTCTAGGTCAATATCCAGATTCTTCCGTAACTTCAATCAACGTTAAATAAATCCCAGTTCAATACAACTATCTGTATTGTTTGTCCTAAAATAGTTCTGAGTCGGAAAAATTGATATTTATCGATGGAAAATTTCCTTGATATCGATCTCTATTTTTTATTGTCATATTCCAAAGATTGTCTTCACAGAGGAGATTTGGCGAATGATAGCTCTATTCTGGTGAATGAATGTACGAAAAATGAGGGTAATAAAAGCCTCAATAAGTGGCTTAAATTGGAGATCCACGACCAAGGACATCTATCGAACTAAACAAGTGTAGATCGGTTGAGGGAAGGTATAAAATTCGAGGATCTGTGGGAGAGAATGGAAAAAATACAGTTTACTTATAGACGAGAGGATAAATGAGCCGAATCCGGCGAAAATATGAGAATAAATTCCAACTTGATTGTGGGATCTACAAAATCACTCGACTTTTTCTTGATTAATTGATCCGAAGTCATAACGATTCTTATTCAGCACTTCAGATTGATTATTTTGTCAAAAATAGGCTTCCCAACCTCTCAGATAGGTATATTTCTCATTAGAGGTGGGATTATTGATGTAAAGCAAATTAAAGATTGGCTCCAGTTTAGTGCAATAATTCTCTCCAAATGACGATTGGTTGATTCACAACACTTCAGTGGATCCGATAAAGTGCCAAGATTTCTTAAATTGAATTTTTCACAACAACTGTTTATCCATGAATATTTCAATAACAAACAGAAATTATTTCAATTTTCAATATTCTTGTTATTGTTGATCGAAATCGGTATTGTCATAAATATTTATATGGAAAAAAACACGAAAAAGAAAAAAAAACAACCAATGAAAAAGCTTCATGCATTATTCAAACGATTTTTAATATTTCCCAACTTTATTGCATCAAGTTTATATATTTTCTTTAGTGATTCCGTATTTCATCCTTCAATTTTCCATTAAATAACAAGAACAAATTATTCTAGCATAAATTACAATTCGAAATTCATCTTCATAACTATCAATATTTATAATAAAGGTAAATATGATCCGAATGAAGACTTGCATCAAGTTTCTCAAAAAGTATCCAGTTAGTTTCGTTCAACTTTTCCATAGAAAGATGCATTATTGTTGAAGTTGTGGAAATTTTGCCTGCAGTTATAAGAAAAGTCGCTCTCTCATTTTCTATTCGAACAAATCAATTCGACGAACTCCACCAATATTTATTGCATACGAAAATAAGGAAGAGAATGAATAAAATAAGAGCGATCTAGGGGATGAATTTCAGCCTTATGTTTAGTTTTATTTACATAAACTAATTTTCGAATTGGTTTTCCACAGTCTAGTTTATAAATTGTTGTGCGAATTTGGCGGGAATCTAGACGAATTAGATCCAATTCCGCGAGATGAGCCAGATTAAATTCATATTTCCATCAAATGAGAAATAATAATAATAATAATAATAATAATAACAACAATGGTAAAAAAAAAATTGAATAATTTCTCAAGGGGGATGTTGGCACTGAAAGTTTCTGTTCAATTAGTTGTTTGTGGCATTTTTCTGGGTCGGAATTATAGAGGGATGACGGAAGATTTACCGCAAGTTTGATGAAGATAGGCGGTTGAAACGTAACAGAGAAATTATAATGAATGTTGATTTGGGGTAGGGGGTGTTGATTCTCTTTCCTTATCTACGCGTTAATTATTAAGGGTTGGAATTTTTGATTGCAAGTCTAATCTGATATTGATTATGTCGGAAATGTATTCGATTATAATATTCGCAATAATTTAGAGACACAATTTTTGGAGGGATGTTGTTGTGCTTGTTTAAGGGTTGGATTTTTCGTGCTAATGGCCAGGTGATTTGTGTTTGCGTTCCAGAATTGTCCTTCTCATTGACAGTGGCATTAGTAGTAGTGGCTTGTATAGAACCTGGGTAAACGACGGTGGTAATGTGTTGCTATGGTAACGACGCCACTGTACGTCCGTCACCCTCTACCTCGGACACACCCCAATGAGTCATCTCTATCGTTGTACGCACTCTGAATTAGAACATATGCCTATAAGTTAACCACCCTGTAGAAACTATTCAAATCTCAATAAGAAATTAAGAAACCACCCCAAATTATAATAGAAAATATCGGAAAAATTCGGAAAATTGATTAGAATAGTTGTGTCCAGGTGTCCTGTTTGTTACCGAATTTCTTAAAGCAACTGGGCCGATTTCACGGCTGTTGTTTCCGGGGCCTCCCTTTTCGCCGAAACTCGTCGAAATTCGATGGAATCCGGGTAGTTCAGGTCTACAGTCCGGGCGGAGTCAGTCTGCAGTGCTTTTACGGCAATGGGGGTGGTTCTTTTCGCTCCCGTTATTCACCATATAGCGCAACACCTGTTTAATATAGAAAGACACGCGTGATTGTCGGCCGAATTTTCAAAAATTCTAATCATCAATAATCCACATTAATCATAATAAATTAAAAACTAAAATATTGATATTAATTATTATTAGATTAGTTTAAAATTGAGACAATTTATTGTGGTCGGTATTAGATTAAAACAATAAACAAGAGAATTTTGTGTATGTTTAGGTGTTTTGTGTGTGGTAAATGTGTATTTACTTATGAGTCTAATGTCGTCGTCTAGAATGATAGGGGTGTTTACGCCCCCCGTGATGACAACAACGTCTAACAATATGAAGAATAATGGAAATTACAACAATTGTAAATAACTGAGGTACACAATAATAAAAAACCTTCATCCCGGGTATTATCGAAAGGAGACTCCTTTTTTTTTATTATTATTTGTATAATTCTGATAATCTTCTAAATCGATTCCGATGATTGTTCAATGAACAAAGCCGGAAAGAAAACAAAAGCTGCAACATACGAAACTACTCGATTCATGTCTGAAAATATTGCCGATAAAACACTATAAAAATCGAATGGCCCAGATTATCCTTGAGGAAAACATATATAAACTTCCAATACGATAATAGCATGTCCTGAACAATTTACTATTATCAGAATTGTCTCCAATTGTCGTTTTTCCGTCTTATTTTCATCTATTTTATCGCCAAATTTCCCCCGATAATGATTCAGTAGCGGGAAAATTGCTTCTGTTTATAATCGAACTTTAATTCGCAATAAATTCTTGCAAGTCAATAAATACTCAAGTAATTTGCATGATGATGGGAAAAATCAAGCAATCTATCCCGGAGCCATGTTGATTTTCGGCTATATTCAATAATTACTGATGCTCTTTTATTTTCGTAATTGGGGATGAATATCACCGGCTAACGGGATAATTACTGGCCCCTTTATACGCCAAATTGTGCCGAACAGCTTGTCAACATGAAACAATACAGAATTAATGATAACATATCAATATTTTAAGCACTCTACCTGAATTCAATTATTTCAATTTGATGGTGTAAAAGTTGAAAATTTGTGCAAATTTCAAATTTCGACTTCAAGAACATTCCATAACAGACTCGGTCTCTGGGAAATTACATTTTTCAAGCATGGAAATCAACATCACTACAATCAAACAGATTTTCTTCATCTATAGTATGAACAGAGTCTCTACGTTCAAAGACTCCGTCCAATGATTTCATATCGAGTCACAAAACTGTTTTGAGGTGAAATAAATTTGATATGGAACAAAACCCCAGATAAGACTCATTTATTTCATAGAGAAGACGATGATTTTTCATCCTATATAAGCGATCCGATTAAATTATTCCAAAAAGCATGAAAATATCATAAATGAACTAATTTACGGTTATCAGCTTAATTTGATGAAGTCAACGGTTATCTAATTCGGAAAATAATTGCCGTTGATTATTTTGTCTAGTATTGTTACGTTGTTTAAGTCAAAAGGGACACATCAAATATATAGTGAACTTTATCATTAGCATAAAGAGATAATTAGTATAATTAGTTCTGAAGTGTTGGAGTGTTTCAGTATTCAAATTTCAACTGTCATCGCAACCGGATCAAATTTCCTAGATATTTTATTATTTATTGTTTATAATCCCCTATATTTGAATATTTCAAAGAGGGTGCGGTTATTTAACATGGAACATCTCTTTCTTGCATTTAATGTAGTTTAATATCTGACGAAACTCTGTTTATGTAACGGAGGCGAAATTTGAAAAGTTCACAATGCTTTCAAAGCACTAATTATACGACTTTCCACAATATATTCGCTTATAATGAAATGTTAAATTTCAAATATAATCTGCGGCTGTTCAATTTTTTTATTTCTCAGTCGTTATTAACAAAACCATCGTTTTGTTTTAGAAAAAATTCAGATTCGGGCATTTTTCCAAATAAACATAAATTCTCATCGCGGTTATTTTAGCGTTTTCGTTTTTTCGTCTAAAGAGACTCAGTTTTTTTTATTGTTGGCGGAAATTCATGTTCGAAAAACGAAATGTTTCGAATTATAATTTTCCAATTATACACAAAATAAAAGAGTGAACTAACGAAAATATTTTATTATCAAAGCGAATATAAAATACCGGCTTTGAATTTTGTATTTAATAAAAAAAAATAGCGCAATTATTCTAGTTGCAATGCTTTTA
>JAZBGZ010000230.1:16090-28627 GCA_037414795.1 Stenodera caucasica | reverse complement strand
TAAGCTTTTTCGAAATACGTCGTTTCACAGCAGTCGGAAAACTTCCTTTTAGTAAACAACCAGCCCCCATCATTTCGAATATATTTGGAAAATTCTAATTATATTTTTCCTGTCATTCGGAAAGTTTCAGTGTTTGTTTCCTTTGAATTAATTAACAAGTTGGTGACGATTATTGATTTTTCCTGTCTTAAGTTTTGATTTTTTTATAGGAGTTCTATCTATGATAGCAAATAGAAGTGTTTAAATATTTTTTTTATATTTCTAATAATTGTGTAGTATTCAAATTCGGCGTCTCTAACTTTAATAATAGCCAAAAATTTGAAGGGTTCCGTTATCGATATCGAAACTCGCTCCCATCCATCTTTTTAGATTTAGTCTCATTCGCCGCTAAACATAATGTAGGTTTTTCATTTTTCCACAGCAACATGCCTATGGAAAATAAAGTTTAAAACTTGCGTATGATGGATGGTCCGCTTTAAAAATATGTTCACACCATATGTATCTGATTTGTACAATAACTTTTTTGACAAATTGAAGAAAAACTGTGTCAATACCTCTATACATAGACACAACGATATATATAAAGGGGGTGGAATGTGATTTTTTTTTCTATTTTATTAAAAAACGTGCCTATTGACGCGCCAAATTCAATTATTGCGCCCCTATTTTTTTTTTACTTCAATTTGATTTGTCGGCTGTCATCAATGTTGGTAGTCTCGAACATATGTCGGTGTGAAATTTTTTTTTTCGATCAAAAATCAAATCCATCATCAATGTTCGAGGACTTTTCTAATTGAATATTGGCGTCAAAGTTACAGCTCAAATAAGAAATAGTTGTGAGCCGAATTTTCAATTTATACAACTATTTTAACAGTTTGATGAGTGGAATTAATTGAAATCGGTCAATTTCTGGTTGATTTTTGTACATATTTCGAAATTTTTGATTGTGTCAAGTCCCTCGTGAACATCCCTTAAATAGAGGAAGAGAGTTGGACGATCAGTATGCATTGCAGAGAAATGCATTGATGTTGTTCGGAAAATTGTTCCATTTGCCGGTAGATCCAGGTTCGTTGCCAACTTCTACATAGACATAAATTCCAAGAAGATTAATGATGATAACCGACTAGCTAAATACATGTCTCTCTAACTGTTGTGTTTGTATTGATTTTACGAATTATTCCAATTTTGAAGGGACTGATTTCAATCATACATTGAATTTTTACTATAAATTAATGATTTCTGTTTCTGTGTATAACAACGTTTCATTTGATAGATCGTGATGAATATTAATTATGCAATATCGAATGTCAATAACAGCCGGCTCTAATGAGAATTGTTTATCAGGACCATTATCATCGATGATGGGGGAAGCTAGGACCAAAATTCACTCCCTAATACGACCATCACTATCTCTCATAAAATTAAAACTGATACTGTTGGAAATAAGCACCCTCCACCCCTCTATTCCGTTAATAGAGGTGAACTAGAAATATTCAACGCTCAGTTGTGTTTTCGCTTAGTTATTATACAGAGTGTCCCAGAACTGGCATCCTATAGAAAACAGACATGCGCCAACAACAAAATAGACTCCTCTGCCTCATATTACCGCGAGTTACAAATGTTTTGAATCCACCAATCCCAGAAGCTCAGTCTCAGATTTTTCACTAATATTACTAAAAACTCTGATAAGTTGCTAGGCAACCAAGATTATAATTGATTGTTCTCAACGGAATTTCACTCCCTAATACGACCATCACTATCTCTCATAAAATTAAATCTGGTACTGTTGAAAATAATCACCCTCCAACCCTCTATCCCGTGAATAGAGGTGAACTAGAAATATTCAACGCTCAGTTGTGTTTTCGCTTAGTTATTATACAGAGTGTCCCAGAACTGCCAACCCATAGGAAACAGACATACGCCAACAGAAAAATAGACTCGTCTGCCTCACATTACTGCAAGTTATAAATGTTTTGAATCCACAAATCCCAAAAGCTCAGCCTCAGATTTATTTTTTACTAATGTTACTAAAAAATCTGATAAGTTGCTAGGCAGCAAAAATTATAATTGATTGTGCTCAACGGAATTTCACTCCCTAATACGACCATCACTATCTCTCATAAAATTAAATCTGGTACTGTTGGAAATAAGCACCCTCCACCCCTCTATTCCGTTAATAGAGGTGAACTAGAAATATTCAACGCTCAGTTGTGTTTTGGCTTAGTTATTATACAGAGTGTCCCAGAACTGCCTTCCTATAGAAAACAGACATGCGCCAACAACAAAATAGACTCCTCTGCCTCATATTACCGCGAGTTACAAATGTTTTGAATCCACCAATCCCAGAAGCTCAGTCTCAGATTTTTCACTAATATTACTATAAAAATCCGATAAGTTGCTAGGCAACCAAAATTATAATTGATTGTACTCAACGGAATATCACTCCCTAATACGACCATCACTATCTCTCATAAAATTAGAGCTAGTATTGTTGAAAATAATCACCCTCCAACCCTCTATTCCGTTAATAGAGGTGAACTAGAAATATTCAAAGCTCAATTGTGTTTTCGCTCAGTTATTATACAGAGTGTCCTAGAACTGTCTTCCCATAGGAAACAGGCATGCGCCAACAGCAAAATAGACTCCTCTGCCTCACATTACTGCAAGTTATAAATGTTTTGAATCCACAAATCCCAGAAGCTCAGTCTCAGATTTTTTACTAATATTACTAAGAAACCTGATAAGTTGCTAGGCAACCAAGATTATAATTGATTGTTCTCAACGGAATCTCACTCCCTAATACGACCATCACTATCTCTAATGAAATTAAATCTGGTACTGTTGAAAATAATCACCCTCCAACCCTCTATTCCGTAAATAGAGGTGAACTAGAAATATTCAACGCTCAGTTGTGTTTTCGCTCAGTTATTATACAGAGTGTCCTAGAACTGTCTTCCCATAGAAAACAGGCATGCGTCAACAGTAAATGAAACTCTTCTGCCTCACATTACCTCGAGTTATCAATGTTTTGAATCCACAAATACCAAAAGCGAAGCCTCAGATTTTTTACTAATATCACTAAAAACTCTGATAAGTTGCTAGGCAACCAAGATTACAATTGATTGTGCTCAACTTTGATTGGTCAAGTTGAGGATGTTTTTTTCCCACTTATCGCTTGAGATAGGACTTTTTTTCTTTCAAAAACAGATTATTTCATTCGCCCCGATTTTCTCTGGGGAGGCAGTGCTGGGACGTTCTGTATTCAGAAACATATTAGATGAATTCGACTTTGTTTGTTTATATGTTGTTTATCTTTGGTCTAGTCAGACAACAAAGCGAATATTCTCCTTTTGTATCGATAGAACAGAGGCGTAAATCCTCAAATTATATCCAACTTCACCGAATGGCCGAGCTCTAGACAATATTGTCTCATTTCTTGGACACTCTCGAGAAATTTCGAGTAATACACCTATAGAATGACGTCAAAACGTCTTCAAAGTGACAAGTTAAATGTGGACCTTGATTGCACAACTGTTCTCTATTGGATTATTTTCATGAAACAATTTGGAAATAGAAGTTTTAAATTGAATTTGAGCTACTCTCGAATAAAGTCGCCTATTAAATATTGAAGTTTTATAATTGAATTTTGATTTTTTACTCACCAGCTTATGCTGATGTTATACACTAAATGGGGGTATTTTCGCTAACAATTCCACTTCAAAATTGTAGTCTATTACCTACACAATAAAGCTAATAATCCCTCAATTTTCTATATTCGAACGCAATTTCCCATTTTAATCACCAGAATCATCGATTAATTTTCAAATTAGCTCACATTGAAATTGATATGCCCATTTTAATTACAGAGCCGCATTGATGGAAATTGCGCCCAATTCGTCGATGGACTTCAATACGTCATCAACGGTCATGTAGTATGAAGATGTCCAGTGCCGGTTTCTTAGTGTTATTTCTCGTACTGTTGGTGACTTGTTCGTTGGCCGAACCGGCTACCGAATTCACCGAAGCCCCCGACGGTGGTACAGCCACATTACCATGCAATTTAACACCAACCCATTCACCCGATAAAGTGAGCGTTGTATTATGGTATAAAGGTGTTGAAGAAAGTCCAATTTATAAATACGATTTACGCGGTAATCGTCCACAACATTGGGCCGATTCATCGTTAGATAACAGATACTTTTTACGAGTGCTAGATGAACAAAGGGCCGTTCTGACGATATCGCCGGCGAAATTATCAGATGAGGAAGTGTTCCATTGTCGTGTTGATTTCCTAAGATCGCCGACCAGAATCACCCATGTGAATCTGACAGTTATTGGTAAGTTGCAAAAAAAAATCTAAATCGGAGCTTTACTAGAAATTTGTCAAAGTCTCGTATTTCTTATCGAAGACAAAACAAAATTAGAGCTTCTTCACAACTAGTCTAGATCGTAAATCTAATGCAATCTCGTTCTTACCAACTGATAAACAAAAAAAGTCCACGATTATTCCAAACTGGGAAACTTTCATAACGATTCCTCTAATAATTCATGTTAGATTGGCACTTTTTCATTTCCATCCTCTCGCCAGCGTACAACATCGAAAAAAAATATATCGAATCGGATAGATGAGTTGCCGTTTGGAATTTTTATTCGATTGAATTTTGGGTCCAGGTAGGCGAGAACCGATTTCGGCCAGTTCTCTATTCGGTTGAATAAACGATTTCTGATAGCCGTGACACCGTCACATTAACGACGCTTGATCTATTCCAAATAAAACGAAGAAAATACAAAAATCACAGCAAAGCTAAAATATCTGCTTCAATGATTCAGTAGAATTCCAACATACAAGAAAATTCCGATTTGACACTATCTCATTCTTGCCAATGTTAATAAATAAACATACCAAAAAAACAAATCAACAGGGGTGAATTGTGTGAATAAATAATAATCGAAAACATATATTTTCGTTTTTGTGTTTTGTCATGATTGATCGGTATTTATACATCAGCCTTGGGATTGTTTCCTTTTCTTTAAAATGTAAATAAGATTGGTTGACTTTCCAATTTCTATCACGGTTTCGCGTTTGTTTGAGTAATTTCAGTTTATTTTCTGGAAGGCATTCAGTTCGTTCTGTTTGTGATCTGCATTTTCGACAGTGGCGTCCAATATTGGATCCGAACGTCATCCGAAACTCGCTACTTGAAAGAGCTTTATTGGTATCAATGTAAACGACAATGACAAGAGTTTTATTTTAACACCCCCGCTTGTCACAGTCTTTGGTTGTTGCGCGTCATTTTGGTGGATGCGCCAGTCGGATTTACATCCATATTTCGAGTTTTTCTATCTAATATAAAATTTGGTGCTCCGTTTCCGGTTTATTTATTCATTTCTTTGATTTTGGGCCTAATCTTTACTACAGATATCGAAAAGTAGACGAACAAATACGAAAAGTTTCAAATAAAATAAATTTTTATTTTTGTTATAAGAACTGTGTTATATTCAAACTGAAAGAGGATTCTCAACTACTGGTCTAGTTAACAAAGTTGGGCTTTTTAATAAGAGATTGGGAATTATCATACGAGATTATGGATCAGATGTATCATATTTAATCTGGAGTAACTGTCGCTTATTAATTATTAACGAACGCCAGTGTGATATCCACTTATCAATTAAGCCGCTCTCTAATTAATATCAACTACTGGGAAATCCAGATTGTCTAGATTACTTTAATTATTAGTTTGGTGTCGTTAGTGATCATTTCCACTATATTTATAATTGAAAAATTCCAAGATTATGAACAGATGGGAATTAATTAGAGGTGTGAACTTATTAAGAAGTTTTGTATCGCCTTGTTGAGAACTACAAAGGGTTTTGTCTCTAATAATTCTAAACTATCTAGACAACATGACCTTAATTAAGCCAACCCCAACAAATTAGTGGGAACAGTTTCATCTCTAATTAGCCTATGAAGTGCACAAATAAATACGAATATTGAAAGTAGTTTTAGAGTAGTAAAAATTCCGCATCGATCTCAATTTGCACTCCGACTAGATAAAATATTCGATTTGGTTGGGAGCATAAAACACGATGTCTTGCGGGAGAAATTGACCTTAAAATAACTGAAAGCTTTCTAGGACATAATAAAATTATATTGACCTTTCTTAGATACCAGTTGTCCAATAGGATTTCAGTCCCCAAAAAAAAAATCATCTTGAATCGTCTTCAATTCACAACAATCGAGTCTCACAATTATTTGTGAAATAATCGAATATATCGTCAATCTGAACAAATTCTGTCCGATCAGATTAGTCTGATTAGTCTTAACGATCCGGATTTATGGTTTTTTTTTTCTTTTTGATTTCGATCAAAGCCGATGTGATTATCGAGGATTTTGGGCCAATTTCGAATTTTGCTATATTGTATCGTATTTCGAGACCCTTATAAGATTCGATTGGTTTCAGTCTACCGCCCTTCAATACTGTTTCAGTTTATATTTATAGTTATTTTCGTTTGACTCGACGTCCATAAGGATACAGGGTTTTTGCATTGAAAAACACGAAAACATATCCTCCTCTTTGTTCTTTCTTTTGTTTTTTATTATTAGAGATATCACAACCCCTAGAGAATATACATGTTTATATCCAGTTATATATGTGGAGAAATGAGTATTATTTATCTTAGACGCATTGTTCGGTTTTTTTTTGTTGGCAGGCCTTCTTATAGTAGCTATACATTCAAATATATTCTAAACAACGACATGTTTTGTTCGGAAAATATTCAATCAGGCTGTCAAGATGGAGCACAATATTTCCGGAAGCGGAATTCACCTTCTTGGTCTTCTTGTTCATCTGTCAAATTCAAATTCTCGGAAGTCCGAAAAAAAAAATTGTTCACCCATACAGGAAACTGGCTATAATTAGGGTTGTTCACAATTTAATGACTGTCTCTTTTGCAATTTCTCTCATGTATATCTCAAGGTGATGAGGCCGCATTTTAATGAATTCTTGATGAATTGGAATCATAAAAAATTTCTTGTTCAAATTTCCGCTGTAACGACTTGATTCGGTAACGGAGTCAAAATGAGCATTAGTTGAAAAAAAAAAAAAAACTGTTAATTCTTTCGAAAATTTCGATTATCAACCGGATTAATTACGTTTGAAGAATTTACGATTTTTAATTAGCCCGTTCAGGTGTATAAATTCGCTTCAACTATTAAATTGAACATTATTATAGCCGAAATCATCTTAACGGCTCAACAATAAGTCCGGACGCAATAACGAGTCAGAAATACAAAAAGAATTATAACTTTAATTAAATCTAACCAGTTTGGAGCCGTTCTTCCTATATTTCTTTTGTTCATTTATAATAGCGATGGCTTGATTGTTACATAATTTAACAATTCAAACGTTGGGGGTGAAACGACAGTATTAGTCACGATCCACCCTCTAGTTTATTTATATATTTATAATATTCAGAGAACGTGACGTTTGTCGGGGAAAAAGGGTTGTAAGAACAATTCTCTAACGTGATCTAATCATATTAATAGAGACCGGTGTTTGATAGAATTTCGGTTACAGATTTTCTTCTACGTCCAATAAATCTAATACAATAGTCTAAATGTCAACTAGTCTGCAATAAACTTGATTATAGTTGATATATGCGATAGTGTGGTGGCGACTGGGGGTTTAGTTTTGTATTTTTTAGCGAACGATCGACTTCAGTTAAACAACCCTCAATAGAGGGCTGTTATTTCAGCATACAACCGACGAGTGCTAATCCCGTCGCAATTTCCCCACTGAAGAGGCAACATTACATTATTTAGATTGAGATGGGGGCGGTGGAAATTATTACATCTCGAAATATATTGTATTTTGTATTGAATTGTACAGCACTAGGGGAATGCAAACTACCTAAAGCGATTAAACAAGAGGGAAACTACACTAGGGACACATTACACACAAACTGACGCCCAGCAAATATCAAACGGTACAACTATAAGGGATTGGATCGAATTACAACCCCTAACCCACATCGAACATCTATAATGCAGAGAAATCCCGATGAAATATCGCCTGTCTAGTTTCATGCATTTCAATTTTATTTTTTTATACCGATGCTCAACTTGAAAATCAACAAAAGTCATTTCCATTTTCATCTCGACATTATTTCGGTTTATTTGTATTGTTTGTTACATTATTTTGGTTTGAAATTATTCCGGACGATTCTTACGCGCATATTAATCGCCTCCGGCGAGGAGCTTTCCCGCCATTTAAATCCGTTTTTAATGCACATTCTACTCGAATAATGCTTGTTATTTTAATTTTAATAAATAAGCTCCAAATTATGAACGCAAGATGTTAACGAAATATAGAGTACAGAGTGATCCAGAAATACTGTTTAAGTTGGCAATTCTGAATTTCATTTTAAAATGGTAGAACTGCTGTTTGACAACTACTCTGACCTTGAACTGACATTTGAGTGTTGATTCAAATTGAATTATCTGTCATACAGAGATTTCCGGTGTAGTGTTGCAAATCATCAAACACAAAAAACCTCCAAATAGGATTGCCAACTTAAACAGTATTTCTTGATCACTCTGTATAAAAATAAATAATTTAAATTGCTCGAATTGTATCGAGATTTCAATCTCATATAAACGTCTGTTTTTTGTCTTCGATGAAAATATTGCTTTAATCGAATAAAAAAAAGAACGTTATTTCCAGTCATTTCCTAGACGAGCTTTTGAAATATGATTTCTACCCCTATTTGGAGACAAACAATTAATTCAACTCCATCATAAAGAAATCCTATGAATCTCAATTATATCAGCGACATCTATCAAAATTTCGCGATACGTGGATGATAAATCCAAAAAATGATCATTTTATATCATAAACATTATCGTTGTATACTGGTAGAATTTCGACGAAAAACCACATATATACATGTCGACTCGTCACTTTTCATCGTCATCCGTTATTTATACATTTCCGGAAGATGGAGTGTTTTAATACACAAAAACTAAATTTGATATTTTGCTCAACCATTCGAGCACGTATGATTGTTTTGATGTGGTTTTTTATTGAAGTAAAGCATTCATCCCTGTTAGATAAAGCCGGCCATATTATCGTCCCCGAATCGGGACGCAACACTGAATCAGATTGATATGGAATAATTGCGAAAACGGGAGGGAAATTACTTCACTACGCATATAACAGTGCGGAAAATATAGCTACATTAAAGTCTGATGTAATGAAAATTGAGAAAAAAAAATATATACCAGGCTCGGAAAATCGGAAGCGTATATTCTACTTTGCTGGTATGATTATCCAATAAAACTTTACAAGTTCTACCTTTCTAAATTACTAAACGTTGCTCCTAACGCCTGATTTTCATGTTGTTATTGTTGTTGTTGTAGCTTTAGGTAATCATGAATTTGAGATTTAACGCTGTTCGCTCCAATCCACCGATTAAGCGAGCTCTAAATTTAAACTATTTGTTCCATCAGTTATTATTGTAGATTTCAATCGATTCTATTGGATCGATCTCTTGTTAACAATCTCGTTAAAATACAATGACCTCTGTTATAAAACATATTGACGGAAATGCTGTTTATCAAGTCGACGAGCTCAACAGAATGAATAAGGGAAATATCGCAGAATAGGACAAAAAAAAAGTCCGGGGAGAGGAGAAAAAAGAAAATATACACCGATTGCGCCAACACGAGTTTGTTATGCTGCAAGAATACTAATTGGTCGCGTTATCAAGTTCATTGGAAATTCAAATTTTACCGCTGTAACAACAAAAAAAAAAAAAATCGGCTATAACGACAACGATTCGGCAATTTTCATGATTTCGAATAGTTCAAATTTTTAATCGATCGCCTCGATAGTTGATTGGTGAAAATTGATCGAGTGTTCGGATTTAACGACACCCGGCTATAACGTTAAACGAGATAAGAATCGAGAGAACTGGTCGATTAGAAAATATACAACAAAAGATAACAATGAGTTAGGGGGGAACTTTGATAATAAAAAACCCCATTTCTGATATACTTGTATACTAGCAATTGTTTTCTTTCAACTCGATTCACTTGTTCAAATTGCCTTGGGACAGCGTACATCTACAAAGCTTATCAAATGAATTGTTCCAATTGTCGACATATGTTCAACAGGTGTAATTCAAATTTTAGAAACATAATTCGATCGATATGAACGAAAATTTTCAATTATTCTTCCGAACTTGTTAGAAAACGTTGTTAAATTAGAGAGAAATTAAGCTCAAGATAATCTCAAACTCGTCGACAACAAAACTGAGATTAATACAGAAAAACAATCTTTGTTCTACCGGCAAGATTCTCCTCTTCAACTTGGCCCTCGTTGTTTTTTTTCTTTAACTCCATTTAATCCAATTAATTGAAATCTGCAGGGGTTGTAGAATACTCTCTATAAAGAAAAAACGAAACAGCTTCTATAAAGACAAAACCATCCAGTTACTTTCCAAATCTTAAATTTCCTTGAAAAGTTATTTGGTTTGTTTTTCCGAATTGTACTCGAAACTGGTCGATGTTCAAACAAAATTTCTTGCTTATCGAATTTATTGCCCGTGAAACTGGAATTGTTTAAATTACTGTAAATAATATATGGATATTTGTTGTTTTATAGAATTCCCAAATAAAAAATAGTCGGATTAAATTCCAGCATTGATCACGACAATGTCATATTCTGTTCAAATAAGTTATAAAAGTTTTTGAGCCACACAAACTATTTAACTGAGTTAGTTGGAAACAAACGATGAAATCTCATCGTCATCATCATCATCATCAAGAATAGTCGAAAAAATAGTCGCTTCAATGACGCCCTCTCTGTTAGACGAAATTCCATTAACATGTCTCAAAATAAATTAGTTTAACAGTGACAGTGGTGGCTCGGTAGTAATCAAACAACCCCTATTTCAATATCAAGTCGAGACGCCTCACCCTTGTCTACTTTTTTTAATTAATACAATAACTTGAATAGAAGCGGCCTAAAAATCGATAATTCTACATATTACGCACTATTATATATAGTTGGGCTCAATTTAACCCTTTTCACTAACAACAACAACAACAACTACAAAACAAGATATTTAATCAAGGAAATAATGCGAATTCTCGTACGGGTATTTTCATTATAAGCAGCTAAACGTGAATAAAGTACAATAACGGACTCTCAACTACCTCAAAGAATATTGATTAAAAGATTTACGATCTCTTATAGAAGATTATAATTCAAGTTAACGTCAGCATTTCCACCTACTTAACAATTGAGACTGTTCCACTTGAAATGGCCTGTTTTGTTATTTCTACACGGCAAATTTTCGTCCAAGTTGGCGTTTAATCTACCCTTGACAATCTCTCGAAATTATCGAATAGTTCACGCAACCACCCTTGATTGTTCCATTTTGAATATTTCCATTGTGTTGTTAGAAAAAATTTTGGATCAAATTCGATTTTACAAATTGGCAATTTGCGTTATTTTTCTACGTCGACGATAATTGATTTATCGCTATTTTTCGATGGAAATCAAGCCATTCTCTTTCTGTTTTTCCAATTATTCTGTCAACTGTTTGTCTAACCGAACTATCATCGTGCCAACTGTAATATTTTACAAAGAAAAGTGTCTGCTACCTTCAGCGAAAATTTCGAAAAATAACAAGATTAGAACGAAACAAACATATTCAATGAGGATAATAACTTTTTATGGTATATTGGTCGAATAGAATTTTGTAGCAATAATTCGTATCGTTGTTGTTTCTATGTCGTTTATTCGATATGTTTATCATCGTTCTTGGAGCTGTTGCCAAAGAATATTGTACGGAAACATAAAAGAAACGACTGTTATAAATCGATTTTTTGTTGTAATTTATCTCATTTATTACAATTCTATTCGATTTTTTCCCATCGAAACTCCCAGAAATCAAACATAGAAGTCGACAAAAATAGAGCATTCGCCTTGTTTCCGACAATAACGCTAAAAAATACGCGAAATTGAATAAATTAAACTCATAGATTTGCATCGAACTCTTTTCTAAATTAGATTTAATTTGTTTCAATTGAAATTTTTATGGGTGACTAAAAATGGTGAATGCGCCGGGTAAGACCCGTTATTCTCGCAACTTATTAAGTTGATTTCTGTTTGAGCTACTCAACTTCATCAAAAATTCATATAAATGATATTGATCGATTTTTTGTTGTAATTTATCTGATTAATTACAATTCTATTAGATTTTTTCCAATCGAAATTCCCAGAAATCGAACATAGAAGTCGACAAAAAATAGAAAATTCGCTTCATTTCCGACAATAACGCTAGAAAATACGCGAAATTGCAAAAATTAGACTCGTATATTCATAGATTTTCAGCGAACTCTTTCCTAAATTAGATTTAATTTGTTTTAATTGAAATTTTTGATGGGCGACTAAAAATGGTGGGTGCGCCGGGCAAGACTCGCTATACTCTCAACTTGTCAGGTTGTTTTCTGTTTGAGCTACTCAACTT
>JAZBGZ010000230.1:5655-15978 GCA_037414795.1 Stenodera caucasica | reverse complement strand
AATACGCGAAATTGCAAAAATTAGACTCGTATATTCATAGATTTTCAGCAAACTCTTTCCTAAATTAGATTTAATTTGTTTTAATTGAAATTCTTATGGGCGACAAAAAATGGTGGATGCGCCGGGTAAGACCAGTTATTCTCGCAACTTATTAAGTTGATTTCTGTTTGAGCTACTCAACTTCATCAAAAATTCATTTAAATGTTATGAATCGGTTTTTGGTTGTAATTTATCTCATTAATTACAATTCTATTAGATTTTTTCCAATCGAAATTCCCAGAAATCAAACATAGAAGTCGACAAAAAATAGAGAAGTCGCTTTATTTCCGACAATAACGCTAGAAAATACACGAAATTGAAAAAATAAGAGTCGTATATTCATAGATTTTCAGCGAACTCTTTCCTAAATTAGATTTTATTTGTTTTAATTGAAATTCTTATGGGCGAGTAAAAATGGTGGATCGCCGGGTAAGACTCGTTTTACTCGCAACTTATCAAGTTGATTTCTGTTTGAGCTACTCAACTTCATCAAAAATTCATTTAAATGTTATGAATCGGTTTTTGGTTGTAATTTATCTCATTAATTACAATTCTATTAGATTTTTTCCAATCGAAATTCCCAGAAATTAAACATAGAAGTCGAAAAATAATAAAAAATTTGCTTAATTCCGACAATAACGCTAGAAAATACGCGAAATTGAATAAATTAGACTCATAGATTTGCATCGACTTCTCTCATGAATTAGATTTAATTTGTTTTAATCGAAATTTTTATGGGTGACTAAAATGGTGGATGCGCCGGGCAAGACTCGTTATACTCGCAACTTATCAGGTTGATTTCTGTTTGAACTACTCAACTTTATCAAAAATTCATATAAATGTTCTCATTATTAATTGTCAATATAATCCGAACTCTTCAAATTTTTAATATTTATTAAAATTCAGCACAAATTCAAAACAGATGTTTATTTATGAGACGTAAAGTCGATCTCTATATTGTTGGAGTCTCGGAACAAATTAGAGAAAATCGACCGATCGAAATCGCTCATTTTCATTTTAATTTCCCAATATTGTTGTGATCATCGTCGCTCGAATTCAATTTCCTTAAACTAAAAAAGACAACTAATCGAATAAGATCGGGCATAGATTAGACTTTGGCTATATCAACTCTGGTCACGTTTCTATAATACAAGGCAACTCTAAATTAATACCTGGATTAGGCACGAATTGTTAGGTACACACTATGACAAAATTGAAAGGGTGAATATTGTACATGGTCTCATTAATTCTGTACACGTTCACAACGAGACAAATCAACCGGAAATTTATATTGCTCAAGGCATTGAATCCAGCAACATCACTAAATGAATGAGCGCTATACGTACAGGTTGTTGGTTGTTTTGGGGTAATTAACCATACAACAATGGCGACGGTAAAAAAAATCAATCATGTCTAGAGGCTATAAACAATTCAACTCTAAAGACGTATAGAACGAATAATACATTATTCCCATGCATATGCTTCGAACAGATGAAAGCGAGGCAAAAAAATTGATGTTGATGTTGCTTCCAATTTTCGTTAGAATTAAATTTTATCGAATTTTGGAACAATTGATGCGCAAAAACAAGCGGCCAACTTCATAATCTATACATTAAAGCTTCGCTTTTAATAGAAAAAAATTCCAAGTACTTTTATTTAAACAAGAATTGAAGATTAATTGCCTCTACATCGTTGAAATAGAATCAAATACGTTATGTCTAGCAAAATCGGTATTTTTTGCGAATATTGGAAAATCTAACTTGGCTTGATTCTTGACTCAACCCTTGAGCTGTCTCGTTTAGTGTCCTTAGAGGATAAAGTCGGGACTTAAACTGTGGTCCTCATGCAAATTTCTATCCAAATTTCATGTAATTATGAGGCTGAACGTGCTAAAATATAGAGAACTAACTCAATCAAATCGTTGAACTCAACTTACTACAATATAACCGGCAGACCTCGCTCAACTCAAGAAGTGGGTCGTTGGAGATGAAGATTTGATAAAGTTCATTGATTTGTTTTCTTTTAGGCTTCTTGTTGTTATCTCCTTTAAGATATGTATATGCAGTTTGTTTTGTTTTTTTTTGATAAAAGTTGATGTTTTGGGCCAGAACAAATTCGTTGTCACAGATGTCGATAGATCGAAGTCAAATATCATGGGAATGCTTTTGTAATTTCCTTTGTGACCAGTAAAAACTTTATATGTATTTGTAAAGGCAAGTTTCGATAGCCCATAACTGGAATGTCTAAAATTTTTCGACGCCATCATCTGCTCTAATATAGACGAAACTGATAAAAAAAACGTGATCTACAATTTTAATGAACTGTAATAGTTTATGTGGACTGCATTTAAATCGTTGCATTTGAAATTTATCTTCAATCATATGTAGAATTTCCACTCGACAATGCAAAAATGAAAGCTAGAATTGTGGATGATTTAAATACTCACAATTTTCAGAAAATTCCCCAACATCGACGATCCCTACTCAAATGGGCTTAAAAACCATATTTTTGAACAATTCAATAATTTTCTGCGAGCAAAAATGAGGAAATTTTTCCATCAAATATCAATTAGAGAACAACATTGGGGAGTTTATCGTGAATTATTTTATAAAGCAACCAACAAATGATATAAATTTAATGGAATATAGACAGATAATTGGATATATTTCACGTTATATTCAAGAGAAATACGATTATCGCCCTATTCTCGTTATTATTAACATTCGAAACAGTTCACTATTTGAAAAATCAACAAAATCTTCAATCATCTGCAATGTTTACAGGAAATGGCTCACATAAATTGCGAAATTATTGGAGATGAACGCCAATAAAATTGTTCGATTCCGCGCTTTTTTGTTCATATCATCGAATATAGAAAGAAATTTTTTTGAGAACTTTATAGATCCATGATTTAGAATAGATGAACCATGAAATGTTCGGTTTATTTAAATTCACAAAAATCGATCAACACATAATTATTATAAAGCCCAACTTCTATTTACTATAAATTTTAGCATGTAAATTCACAACTAATTAATTTAATTCAACTCGAGGGTGTTGATATGAATTATTAATAAGTTTATTTACATTTCACAAAACTTTATAATTGAAATAAATTCCATAGTTTCAATTGATTATGGGCATTAATTGTAGTTAAATCGATTACGATTCAATAAATAAAGTTTGAGGTTATTATTGAGTTGGCGAATTTCTCTCACAATTTTCAATAATCTGAAAGGAGTTTTCTATTATTTTGATCAAATGGAGAAAGAATTTCCATCATTCAACAAACAATTGGATAATCTTATTCTTTTAATTTCGACAATAAATTCAGCAATACACAATGTTGCCATTATTATTAAATAATTGTGATTCATCATGTTGATGTTCCAATTCTATCTATTAGTTGTGCTTTGCTGAATCTCCAACAATATAAATTCAATTATTTAGCGTAACTATAAATCAGTACAGTTATAGAATACAACAATTCCCACCTAGATTTTCATAATTTATGAAAATCCGTTTTTTTTTTGGAAAATATTCCAATTGAAAAAGAAATTCGTGAGTATTTGAGCCGCCCGGCGCATCCACCATTTATCAACACAATTATATCGGCTCATTTTTACACATTTCCAATAAAGCGAAATAAAAATAATTTGCCGGAAAAACACACAGATTATCGCATGATCCTTCCTTGATGCCCTTAACAAAAAATAAAGCACCATCAATAGTTTCTTTTAATGTTGAAAAAAGAAATTGCCCTGAAGCCAATTTAAAAATTGTTCTCAAATATTGCACAGCTGTGTATCAAGATGATGACCACAAGAACATCGTTGTGCTCAAAAAAGATAATAATTCAACACTGGTGAATTTTCTCTTAATTAAACTAGAAACAGTAATTTCGGTTTATAACTCATCTCTGACAAGTAACACGGAAGATCCACCACTAATAATAACGATGGAATAAATTACGGAATAAATTTTGTAAAAATAGTAAATCTTGTTTTAAAGAGGATCCAGTGGAAAGATGTTCCTTCAGGGAATACGAGAAAAAGTTCATTTGGTCTCAAACTTTCGTAAATTTCTCGTTGAACAATTAACTCTATATGGTATTTTATTTATATAAAAATTTTTAAAAAAAACTCGTATTTTATTCGCAATTCTAACGAATTGAAATAAATGATTTTTGTTGAACTAAATCCGCTATCATGGGGGACAAAAAAGCTTTTATTGCGCCTAATTGAATATCATAAAAAATAAACATTTGACAGTTTGCTCCATTGTAAATGAAAATATTTCATAGAATTGTTATTGTCGTAATTTTCCATTTCGTTAGGCAAATAACATCAAATTGAAATTTCAAAAATAATTTTCAATATAAAATGTTCATATTTTAGTAGGATCCGAGACAAAACAATTTCGTTACAATTGCGAAAATAGCAAATATAGTCTTAATGAGGTACATTCGAATTGTGAATTTCTGAACCGTAAAACAAGATTGAGTAGCGGAAGTTTGGAGGAAAGATGCTTTGTCTTTCTTGATAATTACAGAAATATAAAGACTCATATTTCAATATGGTCGAATAATTTTATAGGGTTAAGGTTAGTGACTTTGTATATAGGCTGCTAATTGTGTGGGTAAAGGATAGTGCCCTTCAAGAGATTATGACATAATTGCGGTAATTCCATATAGCCCTTCGAATCTCATTAACACCTATCAATCATTAAACTATGTGATGAGCGTTAAACGGCTGAATTTACAGGTATTTAAGCCTCGAAGTTTCAAATTTTCGAAAACAAATTCGAATAATTTTCGAATAGACCGAAATGATTTTTCTTGTTAGAAGAAAAACTTTCGAACTCAACTTAATTCATTCTTTGTGGTTTTGTCCTCCATAAAAAGCGACCATTGAGCTTAATGTTGTTGATTTTATTGTTCCAGTGCCACCAACCGGTGTACAAGTGACTGATGATTTCAACATTATAAAAAACGGCATCACAACAGCTTATGCAGAAGGGGCCAGTCTGACATTAACATGCACCGCCACTGGTGGCAAACCACTGGCCAAAGTAAGTAACAAAAAAACTAGATTGCAACAAAAACGAACCGGCATTGTTCCAATGATGTCATGATTGTTATCGTTTTTTTTTCGTTTTTCGTTGTTACCAAAGATTTTCGAATAAGTGTCGAACTGTATAGAGTTGAAGCTGTAACGATGACTTTTACGACAAGTAAATAATAGGCTATTTTTCACAAGTTGAATAAAACCCGTCATATAGCAAAAACGTCAATGTTGGAAAAACGAAAAACGTTTGTTGTGACTATGTCGACGATAAAACGTTTCTTTGTCGGCACTCAAATAAAATTGACGTAATAGAAACGTTTTTGAGTCCGTTTTATTTTATTTTTTTCGTCGAGTCGAAGCATGGACGTAGACTCGACAAATACACAGTAATTTTATTAGAAGATGCAAAATAAGAGGATTATTTTGTTTCGCTTTCCGTTTTCCATTACTTAAACTACTCAATAATCTTTCGAGATGTTTGAGGATTGTTTGCGAAATTTATTCGTTAATTAAAATTGAATATCGAAGAAATTCGATGTTTTAATCTGGATTTTATTGAAGAATTCATCATTGACTTTTATATCACCGTAAATTCGTCCTAAAACAAGCTTTACGTCCATTTATCAGGCCACAAAAGCTCAACACATGTGCCATAAATTTGATGAACTTTGTCCTTTATTGATGGCTATAATTTGAATATTATCCGTTGATTGTGGGATTTTTCCGATTTTCCGATGACCAAATTATGGAATGTTTGATTTCAGGTATCTTGGTGGCGCGACGGCGATTTAATCACCGACGATTGTCAATATTTTCCCGATCGGAAAAAGTCGCAAAGCATATTGAAAATCGAAAAATTGACACGTTCGCACTTATTGGCCGTTTATAGTTGTGAGGTGGCTAATAGTCGACCGCCACCGTTGGTGGTGCGTGTGGCCATCGACATGTACCTGAGGCCGCTTGAAGTCACATTGGTGGGCGACAATCCGCCCTTCAGCACCGGCAAGAAGTACAATGTGACGTGTCGGTGTCGCGGCTCTCGCCCACCAGCCACCATCGCGTGGCTCAAGGTAAGCAATCAATGTGCAATTGTTTTCGATTCGTTGGAGCGTTGAACAAAGAGTCAAAATTGTCATTTTTTTGAATAGATGCGATTTTTGGAACATACCAAATGATTTGAATTTCAAATGTTTCCGATTCGTAATCAATCATTTGATGTAAATTCGAATATTGCTGCCTCATTGAATCGGATCATATTATCCAGTCACTGGGGAGGTGTGAATTGGGTATTATTCATGAAGTGATTATTGTTGTCCTGTAAATTTGTTTGTTAGCGACAAGTGAAACATCCCATATTATCTAAATTTAGATGACCCATAATGGGATCGGCAGGTAATTAGTGATGGTATAGAGAAAATATTGTAGAATTGGATCGACGTCATAGCCGATTGGCAGGTCGTTAGATAGACGATAAATTAAACCAATCAACATAGTCTAGTGGTGTTATCAATATGCAAAATATGTTTGTGATACATGACCGACAATTAATGGAATTTCATCCTCGAATACATTCTGTCACAATCAAAATATACGTATTAATGATACTCGATTCGAAAATATCACAATATAATGTTGGAATTTATTCACGAATCGTATACAATTTCAATTAACTCCAATAATGAATATAGAAAAAAAATCGAAACGAATTAAACCGATCAAATGGACGGGAAAAAAATTTACAGCATCTAGTGATTTAATAAAGTTGAGCATGGCCGTCGCTAATCAATAGGTTGACCGGAAAAAAATCACCAAAAAAAAAACAAAACACGAACATCCGTCATTGTTCCCGCTACTACAAAAAATACTTCTATTTATTTATAGAGAATTCGGAAAATAAGACTGTTATAAAGGGGAAGTTTCGTGTTCATCAAAATCGCCGTCAAATTATGCACATCTCTAAACTCGCAAAAAAATAAATGTTAATAACCAATTGGGATTTGAAGTTTCGACTCGGATCATTATCGTCGATAATAGCGAAATAGAGATGGGGATGAAGATTTTTCTTGATATTTTTTTAAATTCAAAGCTCAAACGTTTCGTATTCATTAATGTTGATAGTTTCTTTTCTAATATTTAATGAAATTTTGATAGAATGGCGTCGAAATTCCGGATTTCTCTATAAATAAGGGCGCGAAGTGGAGAAATCGTAACGTTAAAACGAGAATTATTAAAATTGATATGCAGCACTAATTACCGGAAGATTTTAATGATGTTTAATGTCCATTCCGAATGAACTAATTAAAATTACTTGAAATTGATGCAGTTGATAACAATTTCTTTCAATTATGATATGAAATTTCGCGATAATCATCATCCCTATAGGGCAGTTTAAATATTCCAATCAATAAATGATAAAACTAATTAAATATTCATCATTGTAGCGTAACTGTCATCGAATGAAGATCATTTCAATGAGAATTTTCACTTATTTAATGTCACGACAGGGTATATTTAAATTACTCCGGGGAAAAGGAATTTTAGACTAATCCTGCAGTAATTAATTTTTATTTATATTCGAAATTTCTGTCATTTTTCCACTAACATTTAGTAGAGTTGGAGGAGATCAACAAGGAGAGAAGATTGTGAAAAATTTAAATAATAATCGAATTTATTGGAATATCGGGGTGAAAATATGATACAATACAAGTTGTTCTAATCATTTGAATGGGGTGTAATTTGGTTTTTATGTTTAAAGCCGACTATTATCAGAATGATGTATAAAAGTCCAACAAAAATTCTTATATAATACATATGAAATTATCTCTACCAACTAACATAAAAAAATATCGTTATATCATCTCTCTTATCCCCTTGTTTGTCAAATTTACATCCCAGTTGAGTAGAGTTGTTTTGCTTTTTTCACCCTCTCATCCTTTATTACTACATAAAATCCATCCATCGTTCTTTATTCCGTTGCGAATAAAATGGGAAAAAAGCCAAATACCGGGGCACGAACAACGAGGAAAAAAAACGAGAACGAGTTAGAAGATATTACACAATGCTCGAGCAACTGGGTGTGTGTGTTTTATTAAAATTTCTCATGTTTCGAATACAATTTATACGAAATATTAAGAAAGCGATATTCTCAAATAATACTCGTCAATTAAACTTAACCAATTCAATTACCGCCGTCGTTTTTATTTTTAATCTAATTCTCCCGCTTTTTTGTCCGACTTTAGCGAATATTTATCGTGAAAAGTGAGCAATATCGGACCACAGTTTTCTCTTGGCTCACTATATAAAGGAGCAACTTTTCCATTACCACTCGGCACAGAACGAGATTAATCAAGCGATATTCTAAGAGAAATTTTCTTTACTTTCTCCAAGTCAATCGATAACAATAAAGAATTAAATCGGGACTTGTCATTTCAGCAATTTTCCAGTAATTCGATTGGTTGTTTTCCGGTGTAAGTGAAATTAAAATACCGATCTAAACGAAGAACGTAACAAACTCCGATATTGTGTGAAATCAAATGTGAATATGCGATATTATTTCCGTCCATTTTCCCGCATATTTTGAATATTTCCATTCGGAAACGTCTGAAAAGGGGCTTTGTTGGCGCATTTTCGGGTATATCCGGGCTAAATCTGCTACATACTTGTCTGGAAATTTTCCAGTGTTAAAATATAGCGATCTGGCACTTTTTCCGATTTTTTTTTTTTTGTTAACAAGTCGGGAAATCTATCCGAGCAGAAGTGTTGCTTAAACGACACAAGTTTAACACTCTAGTAAATTCAAGTGAACTAGAAATGTCACTCACAACCAACATCTGAACTTTATCAATACGAGAAATGTTTGGACAATTTTCTCGTACAATTCGCACGTTGAAGTTTCCCAATAATGTTCGGAAAATCGACTTTTTTACTAACGATCAACGGTTAAGGGAAAGATTCCGCGTCTCCTAGTCGGAATTTCGAAGACCTCTCTCGAAATATTTTCCATCGAACAATTAATTTTCCAAGACCTCTTCAAAGTGAATTCTCGCAAGTTTGGCTCAGTTATTTGGTTATAACAAAATACCATTTGTTCGATTTTCAACAATTTCGGCAAATATTTCGTTTTTCTGTTGGATTAACAATTTTTTTGATGGGAGAAAATCTAAGCTCGAGATAACTGTAGATTCGAGCTTTCACTGAAAATTTCATAATCGAGCTCAGATTATAATCAAATGTATTGATTTTTGTTCTATTGCTCGAACGCTGTTGTTTAGCGGAAGCCACATTTCCCATCATCTGATTTATAGTCTCGATAGATCGATGATCAGCGACTAAAATTGTTTTTCTCAGTATGGAAAATAGCGTCCGTGCAGTCTTTCAAGATAAATGACGCTCCATTACAATTTGACAAAGATTTTCACGAACTTCATCAGTTTATCACAACTTCCTGCTGGAAAATACTCAAAATCGAATAATATTTTTATCCGATATCAGTTTTTCTTCTACAATCGCGACATCACTGATAAAGCCCAAAATCAGAACTCAACACATAAATGATACGAGTTTATTAATGATGCAAGTTTCGATAATAGTGGAAATAGATCCACAAAAAAATAATAATCAAATTCGAATTTAAATAATATTCGAGACTCGAGTCGTAAGAGGATTCCAATCTAATTCATTCATATTTTCCTATTTACTTTTCTGCTATAGAGATGATGAAATTTCGATAATACAGAATCGGTTTTTTTTTCGTTTATAATTTGATTCGCGACGGGTCACAGATGATATATTTGACAGCGACCTTTTTGAAAGGGTTGCTTCATATAAATTTTTATGGCTAAAATGATTGATCTTCGACGTGAATTGTATGAAACTGTGGAAAACAGCGATATAGTTACGAATATTAATGGACAAATTTACTGTAAAGTTGATAGTTGATTTTTTTTGTTTTAAAACAACTTAACGAAGTGGAAAGTTTTGCCAACGTGGCTCATATAGATGTAATTTGTCTTGTTATCGTGGCGCATCCACCAAAATGCATTAGGAGAATAACGAGCAAAGTTACACATTTATATTACTCAAATAGATAAAATCGGAATAATTTCAACAAAAAAAATTCCCATTTCGTAATTATTTCAACAATAAGTAGAATAATAATAATAATAACCTCGAACATTCCAGATTTATTAGGCGTAAAAGTTTGAATATAAATTCGATA
>JAZBGZ010000229.1:53232-63375 GCA_037414795.1 Stenodera caucasica | reverse complement strand
CTAATGAAATTCGATTTTATTGACGATTTCGGAAATTATTTCTAAAGTTGATTTTTCTTTATTTTGAATCGAATGCAAAACTTGTTCTGTTTTCTCTTGAAACTAGATAAAAACTGAACTAGTTTATTTATATATTTTTTTTTGTATCGAAATTCTAGTTAAATTATTTTCCAATTGGTTTTTCCAATTTTCGAAAACTATTATGATTTATTCTCGAGAATCTGTTATTATTATTGAGAAATACCAATATGCGATAAGATAGAGATCCAAATGCATGAATAATAAGTAATGAAGTTGCAATTCTATACAGTTAATAATCAACTTTCACCATAATTCTATTAGATAAAGTTTCTATGGATTTTTATAATTTTAAATGCAAATTTTTCGATTGTTGTCGTTTTATTTACCTTAAAACATTCACTATTGAATGTCGGTTATTTGGTCATTTAATTAACATTTGTCTATTTTTATTAGAGCGTTAATAATAAGATGCTCGTCTATCGAAAAGTTTTTTGAAAGTATTATTGAAATTGAATTTAGTTTTGAAAGTGAACAAACAATTACGATAAATCGATTACTAAGTGGAATTAATAAATGGAATTTTTCAAATTCCTCCAACTCTAGAATATGTGACTGTTATCTTGTCTATAATTTTTTTTTTCTAATTATAAAATAAAGGACATCTAATTTTGATAGCGGTATAGTTTCTAGATTGTTCTCTATCGGATCGTATGCAAAAATATAGATTTATGAATAGGGAAATCTCAGCCAATTTACCTTCTATTCAAGGTAAAAAAATCTTACACTATCAAGGATTGGAAATTTTTGAAATCATTCAACTCACCTCCTTCTTCCACATGGGTTCCATGTTTGAGATGATGAAGATGAGCGTAATAATGATGATGGTGGAGGATGCACTCTAAATCAGTACAATTCAACATTGTTCACTTGATCTTTGATCTCGAAACTGACTTAACGCGAATTGAAAATTGACACTCACTTTATTATTATTATTATTATTATTATTACGGATTTAAATTTTATCCCATTATCGGGATTATTGGAACACTGACACTTGTCTCTTATATCACCTGTTGTTGGAATTCTGGAACATTTCTCCTGTTGTTATTGTTGTTGTTGTTGATGTTGTTTCCCCCATACTAGATGTCCAACTTACTTAAATGTTGAGATTTTGGCTGGAAAGGTCAAGGTTTCCGATTTTCGTCGTGCTAATTAAGCAGGCCCAGTCTTCGCTCAAATTCTCGATGATTAAGTCAGAACTGGTGTGTCTCTGTTCTTGTGGAGTACAACAAGTCAAATGCCTTCATGTTCGTAGTGGATGTGATTGTCGATAGCGGCAAAGTAGTGGGTCACAGGCTAGGTTATATTAATACAACTGATTAATCGTCAAAACACAAAACAACAATAATATAGATTAAATAGTTGGACGATTGTACTTATAGCTCGATACATGTAAGATAGAAGGTTAAAATAATACGCTAAAAACAAGACATCGACTGTACAGGAATGGAATGGTTATTGACAAGACTGTCGACGGTGTCCATCAGGAGGGGCAACTTTCTAAGTGTTTAATAACTGCATACGAACAAAATATACAGCCCCTCTACAACAATCTTACTTTATTTGATGATAATCATCAGGTTGGACTTGATAATAACGACGACAATGGCTCCATTATCTAGGAGCGCGTTATTTAGCCATCTAGCCGCCTTATCGGATCTTATCCTTTAAATCGCAATTATTAACGAATATAATCAGGATATAAAGGAATTTTATCCAGTTTTGTCAAGTTATAATTGGTTCAAAATCAATTAATTTCAAAACACGATAACATGCAATCAAATTTGCTTGATTTAACCAACAATATTAATTTGAGACTTCCTACAAGTTGTTGAATCAAGTGAGTAATAAAACGGAAATGAATATAACCGGAATTAGAAAATTATTTAGAAACTCTTCTTCAAAGATGGTAATTGGTAGTTGACGATTTGTTGGAATTTATTTAAATATCAAAACATCCCATATAAACGATAATTTCTATTTTTAAACCAACAATAGTGGGACGATTTTTTTATTATTTCTATTACACTACTGGATAATTCGAAATTAGAAAAATTTGCTCCATCATTGTTTACAATTGAAGATAAACAGTGGACACATCAAAATAATGATCTCGATCTCCATTTGAGTCTTTATTTTTGAATCCAGAACTAGAGAATCGGGATTAATCGGAATACTTCACCTATTCCAGAAGCCCTTAAATTTGGTTGAATTGCCTATTGAGAGGATTAAGACTTTTTTATTTATTTCATGGGCTCCTCCCCGCCCATGAACGTGGGGCACGTCCTTGAGGATGCTATTTGCCCCCCCGTTCCTCTCTCACCCAACTCCCGAAAATCACTATAACAGCCGGGAGAGGATCAAGACTTGAGCACCAGGATTTGGAGAGAATCGCGCGAAATTCAATCATCACTATTAAAACCGTTAGGAGTAATCGCAATAAATTAGTACTTAACGTTGTTTTTCTACTTCATTCGAAAACCCTTTCCTTTAGTTTTTATATGTACTCGAAACATTTACCGACTATTTGTTTTCAAGTACAGTTAAGATGAAACCGTTAAAAACATTAACCTTCGTCAACTCAATTATTTTCCAATCGATCAATCAAATTTCTCTGATTCATTGCTCACCAACGAAATTAGACGACCCAAATTCAATTAATTGAAAATTTGCAGAGAAATAATCGTTATACCGGACGAAATTACGAGAAAGAAAATTAGAATTATTGCCAGGACCATGGACGATTTGGGCCTCAATCTTAGCACCCCAATAACCGATCGCGATGAAGTTCAAAAATTGTATGACGCACGAATTTAATGAAGTCGTTGTATTGAGAAAGTCGATGTTTATCAAATTTGAGAATTTTTAATAACCGGGTATGGTTTTGGCAAAAGTTGACGGGTTAATGACACATTGATTGCGATAAGCGACGATGACCCAGAAAAAATTTTTAGCCATATTAATTTGGGAAAATTACACAAATCATGTCGATCTCATCAATTGAAAACTAATTTATAAACTATTATGAATTACAGGAATGGACAATTGAGGAAATTAACTTTACAATCATGAAATAGTTGGGAGGAAGTCTTGATGAATTTTGGAAATGATCGGGAAAATACCGCAACTCCGTCATTAAAAAAATTCATTATTATTGTGAAAACTCGTAATAAACTATTTCCGTATGCATAATGAACTTAGCTGAAAATTTTCACTTTTGACCCATTTCTAATGTTATCGATGGAATAAGGCGAAATTTTGGGCCAATGGCGAAAAGGAAAAATTAAAAGATTTAGGCCAGTATTCCATTCCTCTTGACCCTTTTCCTTATCAAATTATCCATGGATACAATCAGGTGTTTAGTTAAACAATTATATAATAATTGGATTGGTTACTGATTTTTATCTTCTACTCAATCACAGATTGTAACAATCACCAAGTCAATTATTCCTTTGTTTATCGAATAGATTGACGTAATGTTTCCCGATATATTTTGAAGACTAGTTGAATTTTAAAAATTCGACTATTTCAAAATATTTGTAAATTTTCTATGACACAATAACCTTCCATCTTAACAATAACATCGATGACATTTATTTAGCAATATTTGTCAAGTTTTATGTTTGCTTTGGGACTTTCTCGAAATTTTAATACGATTTTCGACCGAAACTATTACTAAATAGACATAAAATTTAATCGAACATAGGTATATTTTCGGGCCATATCAAGGTATGAGACGCGAAAAAGTCTAGTAGAGATGGACTATTGTGGAGTGTAAGTGCAATATTGGCGATGAACTTTCGATACTCATCTCTACTGTCAATAAGTTAAAGCACCTTTAGTTTAGAGATGACTTGAGCTCTAAAACAATTGCTTATAAATTTAACCAACAATTTTAAATGTTTTTACTTTTTCGGTAATCATTAAGCAAATCTGATGATAAAAATAATTGGATAAAATTATGTTTAGTTTATAGTTCAACACACATAATGAGAGATTATGAGTAATATGTTATAAGTTACAATTAAACAAAAGCTAGTTGGTCAATTATTGATTCGTTTGTTTAGAGAGACTCGCACGTGTTGCCAATAAAATAGGTTATTTTAGATAACTATTGATTAGAACTACATTGTTTGTTCTAATCTATGGCACATTGTTGGAACTTTTTAAAATAGGCGAGTCTCTTTTCGATGGACCTGTTTAAAAAAAAGCGACTTTAGAAATTTTGAATTTCGAAGAAAAATTGGCTGATCCCCAAAATTTCGGGCAACTTTCTGGCTTCTGATTATGATATCTCGATATCAAAAATTCGCATAGCATTTATCCAAATCAATTTCAAGCTAATTACCCAATTATCGATTGTGTTTTATGATCGATTTCCTCGATGAACTACAAGAGTGAAAGTAGAAATATTCGATAAATTAACGTGGCGAAAAACGCGAAATAAGTAGAGTTTTTTTTTTTCGAGAAAACAACTTTTCAGCTAAAACCACTTGTTGTTGTTGTTGTTGTTTTATTGAGATCATTCTTGACAAAATACCGTTTTGATCACGAACAAAAATGCACGTAAGCTATACACACCATATGTATAAAATGCACCTCTTCCAATATCGGACCAGTTCATCCGGATCTGAAGGTTCCAGATTTTCATGGTAATTATGCAATAATCGAATTATACCATTTCAATTGGATCCATTTAAGGCCTTTTTCTGTATTCATCATTAACTGATTGAAATGATGCATAATTTCGTGTGATAATGATCCCAGTAACCGTGGCCCAGATAACAGTAATAACTAATATTTAAAATATATAAACATGTAATTATATTTAGAATGTTGAAAAATTCTTGATGATTTATAATTAGATAGGCCAATAAAGTCGTCAATTACAATTATAATTGAACTTAGGAAATAAATCATTTGAGAAACGTATAATTGTTGTTTTCTAGTGAATTTCTTCGATTTCGACCAAAACAAAACGTCATTTTATCGATTTAGAAACCATCATCGTCATCAACAACAACATCGAGACAATTTGAGACAAAAACGATGATAACACGAAACAATATCAATTTTCAAAATCACACATTATTTTGATTTATTGTCAGTGATAAATGATCACTAGACAATAGTATTCTTCATCACGTAAGATTCCTGTAGTGAATTAATCACATTGGGAAAAACACAAATTGGATTTGTTTTTATTAAGTAATTTAATGACGCTATAAATCAAATTGTTGATTCTCTCCTATAAAAAAGAACTGATTTGAATAAATGCATTTAGAGAGAAACAAGAACACAAAAAGAAACAACGTTAGACAAGTATTCGCTATAAGGAAGTCTGATGTTGGAAAATTCCAAAAATACACGGAAATCGTGAAAAAATAAAAAGAAAATGTCCCCAACAAATTTCCCATACAACCGTTAATTTAATTAATTTTGATAATTCCACATTATAATTGTCCATTAGCTACTGAACATTGATAATTTAAGCTACCGGTGAAACTTTCCAAAAATTAGAATTTTCACAAATCTCCCTATCTTCAAACAAATTTTCTAATATCGCGCTATCTTTAATTTCGATACTGGGAAGTATCAAATTTTCAGCCTCGAATAAATTATTAGAGCCAAAAATAGCCCTGAAGACTAGAAACGTGAACGAAAATTCGTTATTATTCAGCAAATAATTAATATTAATTTTGTACACCGTAATACTGGTTTTGAGTCTTGATTTGAAGTATTAATAAATAAAGGTGAAATATTTCGGAAGATTTGTAAATTTATGAAACACGTGTTGTATTCAAATTAGATTTCATAGCAGAATTTCTACGAAATATTTAAAATCAATTTTTTATTAATAATAAATTTTAGTTAAATATTTGATTAATATAATAAAAGATTTTATTGCCCTGTTTATGATTTTAAAAGCAGTACAATTATAATTACGAATTATTATTGAACAAATTTAAATAATACTTATGTATTATTTAAATTAATGTCATTGCGGAATTTGCTTAAGTCTCTCAGGTGATAAAAACAAGTCATTATCAATTGATATTTTATCGTTGAATCATTTGTTCTGGGGCTTTACTCTAATAATAATGATAATATTAATAATAATAATGATAGAAAAACCCCTGAGACATTAAATAAGATGATTCAACTGTTGTGTAGTTGAATGAAAATGAATTTTCAATGGTCAATATTGGAGAATTATAACTCTAAAGAATAGTTAACAATATGATAATTGTTATCAATAAATTTGATTTCAATAATAAAGCGAAATAACAACAACAACTATAATACCAAGAATGATAAATAAAATTTATATAAACACGATATATTGTGATAAAATTTTGGAATTATCACAATATGGGTTAAGGGCAGGAAATTGGTTGTTTCTGATACGAAAATACTCAACTGTCTCGCGATATTTTGTTTTATCACAATAATCAAGTCATACGACTGTAGATTTGTTTTTAGAAAACTATTGATTATTTGTTATTGATTTAAGACAAAATAATTTGTCAAAATCATTATCGTATCCTAGAATATCTCGATAAAACAAATATTATTGTATTTTTTTGTGATTCAATATAAACAATTGTTTTATTATTTAATTTGTGTAAACGTTGAACGTGAAACGACTAGAAACAATCAAAACCGCACCTCAAAAGGTGGATTAATTTTCCCGTCATGATTTTATTTTTAAATGCATCAAATTGATACAAATAGGGGCATTACATTTTCTAATTTCCTATTTTATATGTTTATTGAAACGATTATAGGCGTCCAACTGTCTAGTTTCAATAGTAAAGGTATTTGGAAAACTCTCACTTCTATCACAAATTGATTATACCATTTTTATTTTTTGTTTTGTTTTTTAATTAATGATGATAGTAGCCTTGCATAGACATTGTCCCACTTTCAACAAGGCAATAATTAGGGAAATGGGAAACAAATCAGGTTGAAGATCAATTTTATTTACTTATTATTATTATCATCGTCAAGTTTGGTAATGTTGATTTTAATGGTAATTTTTATGGTTTCGACCACGAACTATCCAAAACTAAATATAATTTCATGGAATTCCACTAATTTTATTTTGTTGAAAAATTTTATGTTAATTATTCGAAAAAAATAGTTATAAAAGAAAGTTTAAATTTGCAGACAAAATAATTAAATTTTCACCTTAAGGTTTCTAATTTGGGCGCGATTTTTGTCAAATATTTCGAATTAAATTAGTTGAATATTACATTATCACCTTCGAGCTATTTCTTTAATTATACAAGTCTTGATAATTAATTTTTGATAAGACAAGCTATATAAAACGATTTTCGCAATATTCCAACGATTAAAATTGAGTTAATTAAATTAGAATAAAACTAAACTGTTGCTCTATTTTGTTGAGTCTTAACATTGCAAATATTAATAATCGAATGAATAGACAGTTGGTTGCGTTTTTAATTAAAATTATTATTAGGTAATTATTTGAGTTGATTTAAACTTTGGATAATTGAGAGGGCTGGCCTTGTGATAATCAAGCGAATTGATATTTTGCACTAATAAAGGATCAATATAAATTCACAAAGTATAAGAAAAAATACCATCAATGACAACCAGTTCACTTTAAGAATTACAAAATGCTAATAAATATTATGATCTAATGTTGTAATATTGAAATATAATTATTGAATTTTTTATTGGTGATAATGAACTTTAAATCAAATATTCATTTATATCAAGTATTGTTTAAGAATCTTCTATATTTGGGCTCAAATTTTCGTTTAGAACCCTATAATTCAACATCGAAATGAATTTGATTAATTGATAATTATCGAACTTTTATATGGAAATATCAAAGAGTGAGTCCCCTTTTAAAATTGCACAAGTATTTGTAAGAACGACAAACGAATACGTAAAATACAATTGCATTTTTAAGTATCAAATAAAAAGAACAATAAACGGGAAAGTCCTAGTCGAGATTCAATTGAATGATAACATTTGAATATCTTGGAATTTTAAAATTGTCGATTTACGATAATTGGACGAGTATAGAAAGTTTTGGATTAACTTACTAATCGAGATTTGCATCTCGATTCGCAATATTTTTGACTCATTACATAATCGAGATGGAGATTTTTTATAGTCTAAAATAAAAACTACAAAAAATAGAGTATTTGAAACAACTTTTTTCTTATAAACCCACATTTAACCTTGCATTTACGCTAATAAAACCGTTAAATTTCATGAAGCATGAAAGCGTTTGAAGATCTCAGTACTCATTTCGATAAAACCAAGCAGTATTGAAATAACCTGTCAAATTTCTGCGTTTCAATTTTCTCATCGATAAATTATTTGATTTATTGATAATAAATGTCGCAGTTTTCTACTTGTTATACTGCTTCAATTATAACGTCCTTCAATCTTACAAAAAACTTACGATTATGCGAACAATTTATTGGAATGAAAGGAACAAAACTTCCAGAAAAGGATACAAAAATGGGATAATTAACAACTTACTTATTTGAAGTTGATGGAGTGGCTTCTATAGCACAAGCACCATTTGGAAGATCAGCAAAGAACATATCGGGAGTGAACTTCAATGATTTTTTATTCGATTCTTCATTATTCGATTGATTCTCATTTTTACGTTTATTGATAGTATTTAACGGCAATATTTTCTTATCGGCTGGATTATATTCGAAATCATTATCATTCATTAATACTGGTTGTATACTTAGATTTTGTGGTTCAAATATTGTCGAATTTTGCATATTGAAACCACCATCATTGAAAATTGATGTTAAATTATTTGGTATATTTTCTTTATTCTTTTGATTCTTATTTATTATATTATCGATATTTGTTGTTTTCAATTCATGAATTTCACCGACACGGCCAGCTTCATCAATAGTACGATATGTGAGATCACCTTTCGCTAAATTCAATAAATCATCTTCATTACGTACATCGATAATTTTACCATCACTTGTTTGAAACATAATCTCAACACTATCTTCACGTAGCATTGTTTTAATTTTATCGGTTGTTAAATTCTCATTGTTATTATTCGGTATTGTTAACGGTACAAAATTTAATGTGTCTGTATTTGATTTTTCATCAACAAATTCAATGTTATCAACATAATTATTATCGTTATTCGGTATAAAATTCTCAACAGTTGTCTCATTTATATGATCATCAACAATAAATGAATGTATTTGTGGTGTGGTCGACATTACTTTCCTTAAATTCGATAATGTTGTTAAACTAGCTTGAGCTTCTTTAGCACAGGCTTTTTCAGCTTCTGTTTCGAAATTATTACGTTTCAATTTATGATAAGGATTGTATATATATTTATAATTTGAATTATAATTCGGTTTTGATGACATTGATGTTGTTACATTGAGTGGTTGATAGATTGCTGGATATTTTGGCGGCTTGCAAATAAATTGGGGTGGAGGAATTGTAACTCCGTCCTCTACAAGAAAAGTAAAATAAATCGTTTGCTAGATAATTTTTCGACAATGCTAAATTCACCTTTGAAACGATTAAACTCATTTTCAGCGAATATAATTTCCAGTGATGTAATTTTGAATAATTTGACGACCGCTATTAGATATTTCATATGATCTTCGGCAATAACAGTCTCACCAGAATAAATGAACTCGATCAAAGATTTTATAACAGAAAAATCTAAGCCAGTGATCAGAATCTGTTCAACAGATTTGCTCTCGAATTGTTCCTGATAAAAGAGAAATTTTTATCGAAAAGTCATTAAATTTAGATTAAATAGAAAAGTTTAGTTACTTTAAAATAACTACTATGTGCGGCTAGGATACATTTATGTGCATGCATGGTATGATTTCCGCAAGAAATCACAACATCAACTAAACTCCGTCTTTCCATTAGCATGCATAGTCCTTTGGAAATTTGCTTCGCATTAGAATCCCATTGTAATAAATATTTTCCACCGTTTTTATCCATTATTTCTAATTGAATAATCACGACTTCTAATGAAAAAACCAATTCTAAACAATTAACATAACCTCAAAATTG